>CM062865.1:8848387-9133713 GCA_031772225.1 Eubasilissa splendida | reverse complement strand
AGACAGTACGTAAATTAACGTCCGTGTTATATTTGAATGAGAGAGAGGGAGAGAGAGTGAGGGAGATAAACGTACCATAATCTGTCAAAACAAAAATGACAACAAGATTGGCCGTGATTCTTCTCTACAACGCTGCGGATGAGGAAATCAATAGGTAATTTATGAACAAACCTTTTTCTGTGAACTTTGAATACTGTATTAGTACTTATTTTAACTAAAAACTTATATTTTTAGTCGAAACTCGAGAATGGAAAGACGTCGTTTGCGTGATTTGTGCAACCCGATGGAAATTCCAATTGGACAATTTTTACTATACCGCCTTGATAACGACACCGTTATATATTTATTTGAAGTATTAACTCCCTTTTTAAGAGTTTCAAGGTATTCAGGATCTATAACACCACAAAAAAAGGTAAATGTTTTGAAGTAATACTCACTATTTTTTAGGTTATTTTTCGTATTTTTTTTATTGTACTTTACAAAATTTTGATAATTAAAGTGTATTATTGCACAAGAATGACACTAAATATCGATTTTTAATTGCCATGTTTATACCGAAAGTAAATTGATAATTTGAATTCTAGGTGATAATAGCTTTAAATTTTTACTCGCACGGGTCTTATCAACCCAAGGCAACCATTGCCTTGGCTTGTCACAATCTTCTGTTAGCAGGTGCTTGAATGAAGTGACTGAGGTAATTTGTGAACACTTGCTAACAGAATGGGTTGTTTTCCCGACAAATGATGAGGACATTTCCACAGCGCAATTGCAGTAAGCACACTATTTCCATATGGCCGGATATGATTCCTTCTTTATTCTTTTTAAGACATGAATCTTTTCCCATGTAAAGTTGCTGTCAAAAAGTCATATAAAAGATTAATAAACTTATTTGATTAATTATTTAGTATTTTTAAATGTGTTAACGCTAATTTTTTTAGATTTTTTGAAAAATTCAACTTCCTCAGTATAGTTGGATGTATTGATGGAACTCATAATCAAACCCTCCTACAGAAATAATAGACAAGCCTATTTTAATAGAAAAGGGTATAACAGTATTAACGCACAAATTGTAAATATATATGGAATATTGGGGAATTATATTATATCACAAAGTTATTAAATTTACTTTTTAATAATTATTTTGTTCCAGATATGTGGAGCAGATGTTAAGATTTTGTCAGTTAATGCATTGTATCCCGGGTGCACTCACGATGCAGCAATATGGCATACATCACAGATTAGAAGATTTTTGGTAAATTGAAATGCTAGAGGTTGCTGGTTACTGGGTAATTTTTTTTTATAATTTCATAGTGAAAATATACAAATCGTATTACATTATTTGGGCATAACGATGACGTATTGCTGAATTTTCAGGTGATTCTGGATATCCATCAGAATCCTGGCTTCTCACACCTTACGAAAATTCAGGACTTAATACACCTGAATCCAGATACAATAAAGCCCCCATTAAAACAAGAAATGCTGTGGAAAGGTGCATAGGACTTTTAAAATCAAGATTTCGTTGCATTCTGAAGCACAGAGTTCTAAACTATAGTCCGACTGTTGCAGGGCAAATATTTTATTCATGTGCTGTACTGCATAATATATGTATCTCCAGAAATGTCCCACTACATGATGTTGCTGGTGATGGGTGCATATTTAACAGTATGTTATGATTTACTTTAATTAGTTTAACGATAAACACAACACTATAATTCTTTTTAAAATATTTTTATTTATTTACAGATATCATTGGACCAATTAATGATCATGCAACAAGCATTCCAATTCGATGGCGGCAAGTCAGGAATGAAGTCATACAAGAATATTTTAGTTGAATTTTTTTTTTCCTTACATTTATAAATTTGACTTTTATACATTCAGTAACTTTACCCAACCTCTAAAGTATTACAGTAAAACCGCGATATAACGAACCCCGATATAGCGAAAAATGACGTATATCGAAAAAAAAATCGAAATTTAGTCCCTAAAACCAATTTTTCATACAAAAATGCATATATATAACGAAATCCCGTTAATATTTATAACGAAATCATTTTTGTCCCGTACGAAAAAATGCCAATACATTTACGTAAATTTATAACGAAATAAAAAAATGATAAAAGATGAAAATATTATTTCGCACTTACAAAGCCGCGCCGCTGCATCTGCCGTATGCGAACGGTTTAATGGCCTTTTTGGCGTCAAATTTTGGCAATTCAAACTTTTTCTTGGGTTCATAGTAGGTTCATAGTCCCATAAAACCATTTGACATAATTCTTGCGGCGTTCACTTGGACATGTTTTACGTACGCATACGCCTCTAATATGTATTGCAATCCCAGACCCAGACAGCTGGAAAATACAAAAATTAACAGGAATACGCAGAATGTTGCAGTATGTACTTATTGGGAATATCAGTCTCAGTGTAAGGTCTGTAGAGTTAAGTTTGTTCCGTTTTTAACGCGATTATTGCATGACCGAACTGAATATTTACATAAATTCATTTTCGTTTGACAATTGTTTTCGTGTGAACTCGTCAATAATACAAATAATTCTTTAAAATACTTTATGGACTATTTTTTGTGTTTCTATTAACTATTGTTTTCGTGTGTTTACTGCTATGCATACTAGTGTAGTGTAATTTATTATTTAAAGTACATTTCATAATATTTTGTGAAACCTTAAAATGGCTTCAGTACGTGATAATTCCCGCAAAACTTTAACCATGGCACAAAAAATAATGATATTGAAAGACATCGACAACAAAGTGGACAGTAAAGGCAAGATAGCCGTAAAATATGGTATTCCGGTTTCGTTTCTCTCCACAATTTTAAAAAATCGGAAGAAGATTGAAGATGCGTTTGATAGATGTAAGGCGAGCGGTTCCCAACAGCGTGTACGGCCTGCCAAATATGAAGAATTGGAAGAAAAACTGTTCGAGTATTTCTCCCAAATCCGATCAGCGAATATATCTACTTCTGGTTTAATGCTTATTGAGAAAGCAAAGTCGTTGGCTCATCAGATGGGAATTGATTTTAAGGCATCTAATGGGTGGTTAGATCGCTTTAAAAAGCGACACAACATTGTTTGCCTCGCGGTTTGTGGCGATTCCCAAAAAGTTGATGAAGAAGAAGTTTCGAGCTGGATAACAAACAATCGGCATATTTGGGAGAAATACGACGCAAAAAATGTTTATAACATAGATGAAACTGGTGTGTTTTATAACATGATGCCAGATCGGACACTAGCTCTTAAAGGAGAGAGATGTCATGGAGGAAAACGTAGTAAGGAACGCCTGACGGCCGCGTTATGTACAAATATGGACGGATCCGATAAAGTAAAGATCACAGTCATCGGAAAATATAAAAAACCACGATGCTTTAGAGGCCTTACTTTTAGCAGTTTTCCCGCTGTTACTTATTGCCATAATAAAAAAGCGTGGATGACGCGGGAAATATTTAAGAGCTTTGCTATTACGATGCAGAGAAAAATGGCAGCACAAGATCGTAAAATATTGATGATTTTGGATAATTGTTCAGCACATTACGCACCGGAAATTGTTGCGCCAAATATAGAATTTCTGTTCCTACCTCCTAATACTACGAGTGCTCTCCAACCGCTAGATCAGGGAATAATACAGAACTTCAAAAGCCATTACAGAAAAAGTTTATTGCATTCCTGTATTATACAGGTAAACAATGGCTGTTCTGTAGAAAACTTAAGAAAATGGACGGTATTGGATGCATGTCGAGCTATGAGTATAGCATGGCAATCGGTAACATCTACAACAATCGCGAATTGTTTTAAAAAGTGCGGGTTTTCTTCGCTGCCCGTAGATGAAATTGACGCCCCTCAAGCGAGTTTAACAACGGGTGAAAGAATTTTGTTGAGATCTACAAGTTACGATGATTTTATTTCTTACGACCATGAAGTGATAACGTCTGCTTTGTATGTTCCCGCGCCTCGCATTACGGTATCTGAGACGAGTGATGAGGACAAAAATGACACATTGAATGAGGAAAGCAATGAAATCTCATTTGCTTCGTTACCGTCAACTTCCGAAGTTTTTCATGCCTTAGATGTTCTCCAACGATACGTATCGGGAAGACCAGAATTACCGGTGGATGCATTTTCCCACTGCGATGCATTGGCTAAAATAATTATACGAGACAGTGAAAGAAATGTTAAAACTAAACAAGGGAAAATAAACGATTATTTTAAGTGAACAATGTTAAAGATCATTTTTAAGTGAACAATTTTATCGATTATATTTTGAAGTGGTTGCAGCCGTTACCGGTAAGTACCTTCGTAATTTATATACGACTCATTTTATAAAAATGCCACGATTCAACTGTAAAATTTTTATTTTTGAATTATTTTTTATGTTTCATGCCCAAAACTATGTTTGAAGCGGCTCTACATTTAAACACAATTAAAATATTTAACCAAACAACTAAAAATATGTATGTATTCAGTTCCCTATGGCCTTCCTCCTCCTTTGTTTGCAGAATTTGCGATCTTTTTTGAAGCCGCGCAACATTTTTTTGCGACGGCGCGTAACATATATGTAGTAGGATATTTTTTTTTTTTTTTTTTTTTTTTTTTTTTATTTCGTTATATGTGGGAATTCGTTATAACGAATTTTTATTTTTTGGTCCCTTGGATTTCGTTATATCGCGGTTTTACTGTATTACATTTTTATCTTGTAAACAAACCATTTGTGTATATATAACCATGTCAGTTTTCTTTCCTGATTCTTTCTGACAGATGTAATAGAATCAGGGGATATTCCTTACCTATACATATTATTAAATTCATTATGTGCAACTCATATTTTTATTTAATTTCCCTTATTTTTAGAATATTGTAAATAAAGGGATAACAGATATCCTTCTCATACTTATTATTTGGAAAGAGGTTTTATATATATTGTATACGTATACACAATTAAAACACAGGTTTAATGTTATGTTTTTATATAATCTTACAAATATTATTTCACATTTAACTGTAGTAATAATAAACAAATTTGTCTGCATACATTAATAAAACATTATAGATCTATCAAAACAGTAACTATTTGATTAATAACATAAAATAAATATTAAAGTGGAAAGTAGTAAAATCTTTTTCACGTTATCTGTAGAAATAAAAAACAATCAGTCATTACTATAGGAATATAAAACTTTATCAGTCAAGATGTGAACATAAAATAAATAAAAGCGTTAACTAAATCAGGCGAACCAGGTCACCTTCCCCCACCTTGGCAATAATTAACCATTTCTTAATGTAAACTATACTTGATACAAAGTTGACTATTATTGCGTTTAGAAGTGCAGCGCGGCTTTCCATTTTCTCAGCATGATATGATGCTTGCATCTGCATAGCTCTTTCTGCCATGCAGCTTCTTGTCGTGTAAGCCCGTGGTTGTGGGCGTGAGCGCAGAGATGGCCTCGGTTATTGAACTGAGCTACGTGAGGATCCTGTCAGAATATTGGGTGTTGCAGAACTATATGGCGATGACGTTGCAGAAATATCTGGCGACGGTGAAATGGATGCCCTGCTTTCTCCTTGTATATTCTCTGGTAGGTTAATGTCCGGAGAAATTACAATCTCTTTTAGCTTTGGATTTCCAGTGATTCCTAGCATCCTTTCGACTGCTAGAAATCTCTCGTCCTCTTCTGAGAGACGTAATGTGGGTGGTCCCCCTACCGTCTTCCTGGAAGTGATTTCTTGCTCTTAACGTTTGCGCGTAATTCTATAAAAGACTGAAAATGTGCTATATGAGATAAAATAATTAAATGATAAACCACATAATCCGGGAATAAAAGCATTAACTGTTTGATCTGAGGGATAAATTTGATTCTAAATAAATGTGAAATAAAAAGTGATTACATACACTAATTCAGTAAAAATAATCAATTTTATGTAAAAATTTCAAGACACATAATCTTTGTATTATAAGTAAATATACAAAGTGTTTTCATTAAAAATCTTAACTTGGTTTTAGAATCATACAGATCAATTTCATTAAAAAAATAATAATTAAGAAAATGAAACTAACCTTCTTCCATTTATCTGGCGTTTTAGTGCACCCATCATTACAATTATTTAATATTTGGGCCAGTTCTTCCCACTTCCTCTTAAGTGTGGCTCAAAGCTTGGGTGAGGATATTTCACTACAAAAGTTCAAGCAACATATGAAAATGAAGTAGTATGAAAGTAAATAAATATTAATTTTGAAAATAAATAATAATTTTATCACTCACTTCCTTTCAATACCACATTGTTCTTTGGAATTTCAATCCAGTCCACCATCAGGCTTCTCCGTGCCGACGACATTTTAATTCCGCGGTGTGCCGACATATCTATTTTCTAATGCTAAATATTTATTTTCGTAAAACAAAATATACGTTTTCCTCTGTTTATGTTTTGAAGTAATAACCATAGAAAATATTAGAATTAGGGATGTCAACAAAGAATCGATTTCGCAAAAATACCGACTTTCTTGTTCTATGAGAAGTATTGTTTTCAAATTCCATGCAGGATCCATGACAAGTAGATTAACACTTCAAATATAACCATTTTGCTCTTGTTAGGGTAATTTATTCGATAACATCGAATTCGTTATAGAAAAAATAATGGTTTCACAGGAAACGCCTGCTGTTCTGACTTCTGTATATATACCGCTGCACTAAATTATGCCACAGTGGCGGAATGGGAGATTCCTGACTGAGCGTTACTTAGTAAAGAAATATCTAGCATTGCAGGAATGGACGCGTGGATTTCTCCTTGTACCTGGTAGGATAATAGTCAACTTTGTATCAAGTGTAGTCTACATTAAGAAATGGTTAATTATTGCCAGGGTGGGCGAAAGTGACCTGGTTCGCCTGACTTAGTTAACGCTTTTATTTATTTTATGTACACATCTTGACTGATAAGTTTTATATTCCTATAGTAATGACTGATTGTTTTTTATTTCTACAGATAACGTGAAAAAGATTTTACTACTTTCCACATTAATATTTATTTTATGTTATTAATCGAATAGTTACTGTTTTAATAGATCTGTAATGTTTTATTAATGTATGCAGACATATTAAACACATAAAAAGGATTTATTGATTATATCTGTCTAATGCAATTTCGATGTGTTTTTCTTTCTGTGTACTATATGCGGAATAATAATATTGGTTATTTTACGGTAAAATTAAAATTTTCATATATTTTTAGAAAAAAAATTGTGTTCTGAATGGGCGTGCATAGATTTTTCACCATATTCAATGTTTAAATAAAGTTCGTACGATTGACCGATGATTATTTATAATGAAAGCATAAATATAAATGGGAACTATTTAATAACGATACGTATTAGAAAGTACAGAGGTGAAAACTGTTCCTTTATTTAATCGCACATTGTCCCGCATCGGATCGGAATCTAAAAAAATATGTTGAATAACTAAAGACGCTGGATCGTTAAATACCGTTTTATTTTATTTTTGTAAAGAGCTCTTCGTAAAAAACAAATTAGCGAATCAACAAATTATATCAGTTGCTAAACCAAAAAGTTTGAAACATGGTATAAATCAATGAAAATACTTATTAATCATGCGTTTCAGAGAGACAGCTTACTTATTTTAGTAAATCATTAATTCTTGTATATTTATAAGAATATGTATATAAGACATTTAAAAAATTATAATCCGTGTTTATTTTTCTAACAGAATAAATAAAATCATGTACTGATGTCGATGCTTGCGAATACACAACCCTTTTTCATGTCTATTTGGTTATCGACCAATCAGAAGCCGACTACACCATAAATAAAATATACAAGTATAGACAACAAACATTAGCAATATTCGCATAACCAATCGTTGAAATTGAACCTTTGGTTTCACGTCATTCAATCGTAGAATACGTCAAAATTGACGAAGTATACAATGTTATACAATAACGGAGTAGATCATGGTTATTGAAATTGAGAAGACATGCATTGTCAGTTTAATATGAGATATAACATAATAAGGCATTCTGCAAACAAAGGAGGATTTTCTGTGTAAAGAAAACTCTGAATAATCTAATATATTTAGTTTTGTTTTAACTGTTTCAACAGATAAGCAAATTGATAATAATTAAGAAATTAAATTAAAAACATTTTTCAAAACAATATATAGATAACCTAAAATTCGACGATATTTTTGCAAATTCCAAAATGTCATGCAAATATAAAACAACATTCAATTTTAACTGTGTTTAATTGTAGAGCCGCTACAAGCATTGAGAGTTTCGCATCGGTCAATCGATCTTCATATTTCTTTAAATCGTAGAAAGACGAATTCGGAATCATAGTTTTTTGTCGAAGGTTAAAATTTTTCAGGAATTATCACGACCTGTGGCCATTTTAGGGTTCCACAAAATATTAAAAAATGTACTTCAAAGAATAAATTATGGAAAAAACAATAATAAACAAACACACGAAAACAATTGTCAAATAAACACATTAAAGAAAATGTCATATGCAATATTACCGTTCATTGGAATCGATGTAAATGTTCAGTTATAATGTAAAAAGTGACAATGATAATGAAGATTAAAGATAATAATGCGCAGAATTATAGGCATCTCGAGCATTGCGGGCAATACTATACACAAAGCTGACGCGCGCGTGCCCTAAAGTGTGACTTCGGTTTCGATTTCGGGGGTTTTTATTTTCTCCAGCTGGTCTAGATAAGACCCGTTTTTAGAGGCGTGAACATGTGTACGCTTCAGAGCGTGGAAAGGATGCCATTCTAACCTATTTTGACAATGATCAATAAATCCAACCTTAAACAAGTGGAGATTATGCCAAATGGCTTTATAAGGGCCTATTATGATCCCAAGAAGTTGTACGAGGGCGCAACGGGCTTCATGCACCGACCGGCCCGCTACGCCAAAGCAATAAAACAATTGATAAACATGATCGTAAACGGCCGAAATATATTTTGAAATATTTTCGTTGTAAAATTTATTTATTTTCGTTAATATTTACGTAAATGATTGTTTTTTTTTCATACGGGATAAAAATAATTTCGTTATACATATTAACAAAATTTTCTTATATAAATTCATTTTTGTATGAAAAATTGATTGTAGGGAATTAATTTTGGAAAAAATTTCGATATACATCATTTTTCGGTATAACGGGGTTTTACTGTATTCAACTAGTCCCAAAAGAGATACAGCCAGCATTCTGTATTAATAATATTAATTTAAGAAAACTTTAAACTAATTGTAAAGACAGTCTATATAGGCAAAACATCGAGGAATATAATATTAGAATAAAGGAACATATTAGATGCTTAACATGAATAGATTTTTCGGAATTTAGAAAACATTTTATTCATTCTAACCATTATTTTAATAAGAATACAGGGGCACAAGTGTTACATAAAAATGGAATAGGTTTACGCCTTAACAGTTTAAAAGCATTAGAGATGAATTAATCAATCAATAATAATAGTCAAATACTAAATAACCAAATAAATCTATCCAATATTAAAGTTGTTCCCATGTAATACCACCCTCTCTCCCATCCCCTACCTGATATTCTGTCCCACTCTGATATACTGTTGCTCTCTCTTTACTTTAAATATCTGTTAGTCTATACTATATTGTCCTGAAGAATGTTGGGTCCAACTGAAACTAGTTGACTTTAATATATGTGCATAATAAAGTGGTTTAAAACTAAAACATTATTTTATTTAATAAAAAAGTCCAGCAGATTTTAGGACGGCCTGTCAGTCTCGTGGGATAACATGGGATGGCTGCGTCCTCATCACATGTTTCTTTTCCTGTCTCTTTGTGTGATTGGCCTTTCCACATCTCTCTGTGTTAGTTTTTCGTCTGTTTTGTTAAAAGTTCATATTTTGCAGCCATTCATGAGCATTGGAAGTGTGCATTGATTGAATATTTTTATTTTTAGACTCAGTGGAGGATCACTTTTAGAAATAATCAGGTCAACAAAGCAATTCATCTGCAAAATATATATATGTAGAAATCGGTCGTTTCCACCGTCTTCATCACCACCGATGACCCTGAACGCATCTTGCTTATACCGGTGCGTGAAAACAGAGCTCCTAACAGCTATAAAAGCACACCCGGTACTGACGCCACAATAAGCATGCAATCAGCAGCCTCTAGGAAACGCACCTGTGTATAGTCATTTCATTGTACGGCTGTTGTTTTTCTCTAAATCTATAAACGAGCTCAACAATAAACTTGTTTCAACCGTAACCGTTTCATCTTTTGTTTTATAATCAACTCTGGCCGCACTCTTATACAATACACTTTGATTTCTTTAAACGTACATGTGAATGATGAATGATTAATAGGGGTACCCACCACTCACATATCAGCTTATCTCTATCATAATTCATAATCTTATTTTATTATATGGATAATTTATTAATTTGGTGACTTTCCATATAAAAATAAGAGAAGCTGACCAACTTTCTAACAAGCTTGATGCAAGCAGGTCAGGCAAAATTGTAAATCTTCATAAAAAACAAATTATGCAATTTAGATTTTTAAGAAAAGGCAATCTAAACACCGCAAATAATTACATTATATTTTATAAGTCTTTATAAGTGTGACTGTTAATATAAGATTTAACAAGTTAAATTATAATAAAATATTTGTTTATTTCCAGATGTATCCCTTCCGGCATCAAGTAAGGGCTCACTGTCTGCAATGCTGTCTGACCTAACAGTCGCGATGGTCAGCTTGTCAGCCGACACTGACAGTACGGTGGCGGCCATATTTGACCCACTATTGATACAGTCTTGCCATTGGTTTTCAGCCCCAGTCAATGCAAATACAACAGAAACAGAAAAGTTTATCTCGGCACTTATGGTAATCTTGTTAATATGTAGTAATACATTTAAATTTGGGATTTTTTCTGAATTGAAAACAATATTATATTTTAAATATGAATTAAATATATTAATTAGAAAGATATACATATAAAATCAATTTTATCGAAAAATATTGTTGTTGCGCCACCGGGATTCGAACCTGGATCTCTTTCCTAACCGGGGAAGGTGCATTATCCAACTATGCTACAGCAACAATATTTTTAGCGACAATTTTCGAACCTATATGTTACCTTTTTGATATTAATGCATTTAATCGTTTCATTATTTGAAAGAGCCATCTACCATATTTTTACAGAATCTCAAATACCTTTGAGTAAACTGATAGCAGACGCCAGAATTATCAATTCATTTTTATTAAATTTTGGACACATTGATACAACTTTATTATTAGAAGAATACATTCTTATTGTGAAGTTGTAATTATTCAGAACATAGGTCTGTGATATTTTAAATATGAATTAAATATATTCATTAGAAAGATATACATATAAAATCAATTTTATCAAAAAATATTGTTGTTGCGCCATCGGGATTCGAACCTGGATCTCTTTCCTAACCGGGGAAGTTACAGCGACAATATTTTTAACGATATGTATATGTATTTAATGGAACGATTAAATGTATTAATATCAAAAAGGTAACATATAGGTTCGAAAATTGTCGCTACACCGAAAGACACCAAATATAAAGTAAAGTGACATTAAACAGGAACTGTAATATTATATTTATGTGTTTTTTTATTTTTATTATTATTGTTTTTTATTATGTCATCAATCAAATATAACTGTGTTTTGTATGGATTTATGTTTATAAGCTTTATATGAATAAAGACAGCACTTAAGGGGCACTGGAAAGTCAAAAAAAAATTTCTTTTGCTAATAATCCCACTAAATTTCTTTTGTTTTTTTCTTTAGTTTTTGCCTATTCTGAACAATACATTGGATTAATGTCGCATAGTTTTATTAGCTTTGATGAGTGGAACCGACAGGGAGTCCTAGCTTCTAAACCGGTCCCGGGTAAGGGTGGGTCCTACCCCCCTGCAGCTGTCCAGCTTAAAAAAAAAGTGCGTTCTGTGTCTTGCTTTCGGCAATACATAATTGTGGGTATCTGCGTGTCTATGGTTTTAGGGTGATGTTTGTACGCACGTCTCGCTAAACACAGGATTTAGATTTTCTAACCGCACACCTTCATGTGAAAAAAATTGTCAGCAGATCACATCGCTTGTTTTATATTGCTATGCGACCTGCCCCCTTTCAGCAGTCCTATTATTAGACTATACAGGAAAAATGTTGAAAGAATATTAATGGTTACACACAAGAAAGATTGGAACAAATGCAGACTGCAGCTGAAGTTCTCTACCATGTCAACCGTCCCATGTATATTTTTGGCACCCATTCTAGGATGGAGTAAACATCAGTAATGTAAATAAAAGTGTGTATAAAGAATGTAAGAAATATATAAACATAGGGTTTCTTCATTAAATGTTTTAGAAAGGTGCATTCCACCCTTCAGACAGCACAGTACGGGAGAAGTCATGCCTTGCCCTGAAGGAATTTGTGGCCTGGACCGTGCGACAGGCCAGCGATGATGAGCTTCAGAAGCTGCCATCGGGAGCGGCGGCTATCTTGAGATCTATCTGTCAAATGGCTTTGCATCCAGACCGTTAGTAATTTTTAATAAGTATAAAAACACATTTCAGATAATGTCTTAACTTTCCTACATCTAGATACAGTCATACCCCATTAATCGACGATTCAATCAATTGACGCTCCCATATTATGTCATATCCTGCTATTTGACTTTGACAATTCAATCAACCGACTCTGGCGCTGGTATTCTACATGGTATGTGCACACACTGATTTCAAGGTTATATACTCAGTGTTGGCTTGACATATGTTACTGTTGAGTTAATTTCAATCCCTCGTATGGCACCCTATGCTAATGTAACAAAGAGGCCTAGAACTGTGTTCTTTATGGCCAAAACGTTATTTTTACATTTGTATTTTAATATGTACTAGCTAACCCGACAAACTTCGTACCGGCTCAGAATCAATAAATGTTGTGTTAACTTATTACCTGAATTAAATTCAGCTTTTTATTAAGTTAAAATGAATACTCAAAATGAATTAAGTTCAATAAATGTGCAAAAAGAAGTGATATCCATCGTCTCCTTGCCAAAACATCAGCGCGTATTGCAATGCATCGTATGAACGATGTGTTTCGTATATTCGTTGCAATTGTCCAGTGTCGCGACGTGTAAACACAATATCGCGCGTTTCCAAGTTTTCACTAACAATCGGAATTGTGACTTCATCTATTGTTGGAGCGTTACATTGGCGTTCGTGTGTTCCAGTGGGTCATTTATCCGCTTTGATCACGAGTTTATAGTCATCACTTGGCATGCGATCCAACGTAGTTTTTAACAACCGAACCAATGCATGATGTTCATGAAGTAGTTGCTGCAGATCTTGAAGAATTGCTCTTTTCATTGCCGTATTGATCGTTTGACGCTGATCAAGTTGTTCCTTTGCCCATGGAAGTAAATTTTGATGAATTTATACTGTGCGTCTTCAAGCAGTTGCAATGATCCAATGTATGATGAATTTGGCCTTGGATCTGTAAAGTCGAAGGCAAAGTCAGAATTACTGAATTATGATCACCAAAATAAAATGAATGTTTATTCTCTCGAGCAGAAATTACCTTGAATGTCGGATTGAATCCGCGTTCTTCGATAATGTCTGTTCCAAATGAAGTAATTTGGAAACATCCGTTGTATCTTTGAGTGTTCAATAGAAAATGTCGTGATTCTGGTGTTTCACCACGAGGCGATGAATGCAATTGCTCAGGTGGCGGAGGCAATAATGGCAATTTCACCTTGCCACTGAGACAGCACAATTCAGGCGTTTTTCCAGCGAACTTCAATGCACCGCAATGGTCGCACACAACCTCCATTGGGCCAATTCGAACGAAAGAATGTGAGCTGTAGTCAATTGTGCAATCGTATTGAAATATTACTCGATTCAAAGCGCGTCGAAGATTATTACGTTGTTGTTCTGTGCGATATGGTCAACGATTTCTCGTTGCCAACTGAGCCGTTTGATGTACTGCCTCTCTTTGTTCTTGTATTTGTGAAGCACGAAGTCGGGCCATACTAATGCGGCGCTTTTTTCGTGCGATTTCTTGTTCATCTGCAGTGGATTGATTCGCAATATTCCGAAGTCTAATTGCATTACGGCTTCGTTGTGAAAGATTAGATCTTCTGATTCGCGGTATTGTAAATAACACTGGAAAATTAATTATACAATTCAAAATTACATAATGAAGCAATTATCGAAGCGCACACAATCACAAATTTGGTAACCTCACAAAGAGAAGATTCGTCGCGGTTTGCAGCACTTCACAGAAATCGCGCCACACCATAAACCAACCAAAACACACAGTTCCCGCCATTAGACATGAATTTCGGGTGTGATTGGACCATAAGGGGATAGCCGTGGCATGCAGATCGCATACCGCCGCCAACAATCTCAAAGTGAACATCCTTGAAGGCAACTTACCGTTTGAAATCACTATCGAAATAGCTATTTGTGCACCTAACTGGTAATCGGCTCGATTATTCTCGGAAGATTTCACGCATCTCCGGGGATAAATAGAATTCCACACCAGAATGATTGACCGGAATGAAAACTGAATGAAAATTGGTGAAAACTCTAAAAAATGGTAATAAATCGCGGCGCACGTCTGCACAGCTAGCTCAATGGTATGCAATGAAAGGACCGCACAACTGAATTAACTGTCAAAAGATAATGCACACAATGCCATCTACTGGCATTGCCGGAATCAGCATACAATGCCATGTTCATTTTTGTCCGTGTTCTGTTTCCGTCATGTATCAGAGATGGTGTTGAAAACGGATTTAAATTTTTTATGATTTTCTTACTTTTCCAATACTATAATACAAAACTTCTTGAGGCCGAGACGAACAAAAAAAATTCATCAAAATCAGTCAATCAGTTCTCAAGATATCAGCAAAAAAGCCATTCCATACGAAATGTACGAGAACATGAATTTTCTTCATAATTTTTTTCCTGTGATTTTTTCCAATGTTTTAATACTTATATCTGCTATTCGGGGCGGAGATAAATCCAACAAATCAAAGATCATAAAAATCGGTCCAGCCGTTCTTGAGTTATAAATGGTGTAACTAACCCGACTTTGTTTTATATATTTAGATGTATATAGGTGCATTACCATTAAGCCTACATTTAGTCCTACACAATTCATTTAAAATAAATTAATTTTAATCTATTTTTTTAATTTTCGAAATTTGAATAAATTATGTACATATATTCACAGCTTACGAAATATATAGACATGAACTAACACATATTCCTTGTTTCAATTTTTTTTTAATTTGGTGTTACCCACGTGATCATTTTGGTACCACTTACGCAATCAAATAGCTCCGTGATTTTTTGTTTCGATTGGAATGAAAATTTTAACACTGACAATATAATATGCATTAATGTAAAAAGTACGGCTTGTTAACACAAAGATTTGATTTTCTATGAGTAAATACTTTTACTGTTGCATAAATGTGTCATAAACTATCCGATTTATGTTTCTACCAAGAATGTGTGTAGAATGCTCTTTGTCCTGCAATTAATGTTCCAAACCCCTCTCCTATATGTACATTTTATTTCATGTCTATTCATTTACTGGTCTGTGACATATATTTGTTCGTTTATCAGCGACATTCGGTGAAATCAAATAGCATTGATTAACGGGATTTGACTGTAGCACAAATCCTGGCTTTATTATATTATGACATCGCTGACAGCAATGCATTATTTTCTTGGTATTTATCTTAAAGGTTATAATATTGCTTTAATATAATAGAATTGAGAAATCTTATAGATATTTATTTTTCAGCTTACCGAAGACGGGGTGCATTTTTAGTTTTCAATCATATCGCTTCTCAGTTGTATAAAATTGAATCGGCCATTGACAAGTTCCTACCTGAACTACTCTACACAACTGTGAAGTGCATCTACCACTCAATGACCCTCTTCAATAAGGAGATGGCTATCTACAAAGAAGAAGCGATGAAGTCTTTGCACGTCATTTTGAAATGTCTGCAAATGAAGACAGTCATATTTAAAAAACCTAGTAAGACCAGACGTAAACCGCCAGGTTTTGGCAGGGCTGTACTTGACGATATCGCTATTTGGCTGCTGAAACAATCCAGAAATTGCCTTTGTCGGAAAACGGCAGAAAAGTTATTTAAAACATTTATGGAAATTACCAAACAAATTGATGGGTCAAAAAGTTGTAATATTTTTATAACGAATCTGATTAACAATTTTGGTTTGGATAATTTCATTTCAAATTATTTGGAGCCATTGGAAGTAATAAATAACTTCTCGATATTACTAGGCGGTTCTGAATATATTGTGAAAACATTGCTTCAGCTTATATCCAGTATTGATATACATATTCTCATAATACAGAATCAACTTATTGATCCTGAAGTGCTTTTCACTCCTTATCAAGTTGAAAAATCTATATTGTTTCAGAACTTAAAATGTTTCGACGCTGTCGTCAATGATAACAAATCATACGTAAAACATCTACACATACTTTTCCATGGTGCACAAATGGATATATTGGATGATTTATATTTCAAGATAATTTGGAAAAGTTGCCAGCTATTTACTAGCATCGCTCATATCTGTGAAATCAATGAATCATTGAATCAGTGTTGGCGTACTGCCGTTTTGTGGCTTACCGAGCTGCGTAAATTGCGCATTATGCGCAGGAACATAATAAGTGACAAAGGCATATGGAGTGTCAAAGAAACACTTGAAAATATGAAAAAGAATCTGTCAAATCAGCATTGGAACTTGTTTGTGCAATATTTCAAAACTAAACTAGACGCACACGATGTTCGTAATATATTCAATGTTTGTACCAAATCCTCAATAATGTACTACTGCAACGAAATCGGTAGCCTCGGTCAAATAGTAGATATTGTGAATATAATTGATTCTGTAGAAGTCTTCTCCATTTTCAAGAAGTGGCAATTGCCACAAATGTTCAGAAGCATTGTTGACAAGTTTTTCTTATGGTCTAATAGAATAAAAGTTGCTAATATGGACCCATCATTTATGGAAACGCTGGGGTTGCTTATTGAATTTATTCTCAACGCGAGGGCTGTATCAATCCAGCAGTTATTAGAAATTTTATTGACTCCAATTATTGATCCCGAAACAAGTCCGATTCCTCGAGCAATTTTTTTAAAAACTTTTGACGTTCAGATAATACCATTCTTAATATCACATCATTTGGAAATTTTTAATGAACTTAAATCAAAGTATGGATGCGATACAATGATAATAGAAGGAATGCTGCAGTATTTCAGTGTAAACAGATGTAATGACACACACTTCTTGGAGACACTCGTCACATTTTTAATAGAGGTGATTTTCATTTAAATTTATTACATTTGTGTTCATCTCCTTAAATACTAATTAATTGAAAAAATTATTATTGATACGGAATGATTTTATTAAAAGTATAACATTGGTTTTTAAAACAAATTCACTGAAAAAGTTGCATAAATATTTTTCATGGTTTTCACTTTGGAAAATCTTATCTTGTATCCGTTTGAAAATACTATACATAGGAACTTAATTCAATTATTTATAATATGTGAAAATAAAACAAGCTATTTCTGATGCCATCAACACTTGTGTCATATATCTTCCTTACCATTCTCTCCTCATTCATCCGTTCCATATAACCAAACCACCTTAGTGATTCTTTCTTAATCTTATTCACTATACTAAGATCAGCTTTACATTCTTTTCTTATTTCTTCATTCTATACTTTTTCATAAATGGATCTGCCACACATACGCTTAAGCGATCTCATTTCCACTGCATTCAGTTTACTTTCGTTCCTCTTCTGCCAACTCCTGGCCTCACTTCCATACATCAGTGGCGGTACCAGGAGTCCATTGTGAACCGCTAGTCGTGCCTCGGTTGAAAAGTTGTTAACTTTGTGTCCTGCAGTCACCCTCCTTTCAATATCTTTTTCAGCTTTTCCGTTTCTATCAAACATACTTCCCAAATACACAAACTCATCTATGCTTGTTCCAAACATTCATTATCTACAAGTATTTTGCAGGTTGTCTTGCTTTCTTCCTTCTCAAATACCATCACTTTTGACTTGTTAACATTCATAACAAGGTTATTTTCCTTGCATACATCGTACATTCTACTCACTAAACTCTGTAATTGTTGTTCATTATTCGTCATTAATACTGCATCGTCGGCGTACAATAAACAGCATACAATCAAATCTACCATTTTCACTCCCACATTCATACATTCCAGTTCTTTCATACAATTATCCATATACAAGTTGAACAGCCATGGAGACATTACACAACCCTGCTTGACACCCTTTGTAATGTCAAACTATGGTGTGAATGATCTATTGATCCTTACACACGTAGAACTTCCTTCATATAGAGATGCAATTGCGTGTATATGTTTACTATTCGCCCTGTACTCAGGGAGTACCTTATATGTATAATGGGGGACAATAGTAATAATTTATTTATTTTCTTGTAACAATTTATGCATCTTATCTTTAATTATTTATTTTAACATTCATTGATTTGTTCAAACGTAGGATTGTTTATTTTGGTTTGTATATCACAAAAGTTTTATTTTATTATTTCTAAATTTGAAGATATGGCCCCAGCTTACCGTGAGTCACGACTTCAACTCTCTTGTGAAGTTATACTCCCTTCTGGCTATGGTCTTACCCTCGCCCCTGGAGCATTTGGGGCGAGACAGTCACATGACTCAGTGGCTGCTAACTTCCTTGGAAGATCGCACTGTGGAAATACTGAAGAAATCTAAGCTCTTGGTTCTGTTACCGACTGTGTGTCCACCAGGTCTGAGGAAAACCTGCTATGATGATGCAATAGTGTGAGAAAATTACTTTATACTGATTTTTGTTAGTCTAAAAAATTATCATGTTTTCACGGCTGTTTAACCTTTCCCTTACAGTGCTAAAATAAAAACGCGTGTTCCGGCGCTGTAAACTCAGTGTACATGTGGACTTGTGCCTTTTTAAAATTGGATTAATATGAATATTTTACATTTATTACTTATATTAATCATTAAAATAATACATATATACATATTGTATCAATTATAGTGTAAAAGTGCTAAAAATGAGAAAAAACATTGGTCAACAGCAAAAAGACGAGCAACAGCATAAAGATGCATAAGACGTCTGACTCGGCCGGTGTACGCTCTGCGGCTAAAGTGACAGATCGGCATCCGGCTCCCCGCGCATTGCGCCTTCCACGCCAAACCTCAAAAATTCTTGATTTGATACATGTGTTTTCTAATTCTATGATTGATCAAAATCATAAATTCAATTAATGGAGTAAGGAAAGACAGCGAGAAAATGAAAGCATTTTTAATACAAATTAAATGTATTAATTATAAAGATATACATATAAAATCAATTTTTTCAAAATATATTGTTAATACCGGGATTCGAACCTGGATCTCTTCCAATCCAGGGAACGTGCATTCAATTACATTACCATTTAGGTGGACATGTAGATTAGGAATTTTGGCAGACATGCTGATTAAGAATTTTCTTAATATATACAATACACCATAAATCAAACGCGTTAATGAATGACATGGCACTTCAGTTTCTCAAGATTTTTTAATATGATTTTATGGATCAGCACAATTAACATTAAAAATTGGATATTATGATTTTAATTATATGTATTATAAGTGCAACTACCTACCATATTACGTCAAATATTATTTTTATTTATTATACATAAAAAAATACAATTTTATTTATTCTTTGTATTTTGTGTTAACCATTATAAAGATCATTTTTATTTCAGAAAAGCTCTGCATTCAGTTACATCGCATCATTTTCCGCTGAAGAGTGATGAGTTTGCTGCCTTTACTCCAGAGAGGGCCAACTTCCTCTCCGCATTTAAAATTCTTCTGGAAGCCATGGCCAACTCTGGCTCATACATCATATTGCAGACTGTGATACAATGTTCTTGCTGTAAGTTTAATGCGTGTTGTGTATTTTTTTTATTTGTGTTTGTAGTGGTGTCTAAAAATTTTTTTAAAATATTTAAATTACACATATGAACTCGAGATTGGTTGATTTAATTTTGCTCCTAATTGGAAATTTCCCTAGAAATGTTTAAAGATATTTATCATCACGTGCAAGCCGGCTATGTTGGCTAAATAATCAAAATGATGAACAGAAGACTTTTCGGATTTATGGAGATATGTTTGGAATGATGAGATGTGATGAATATGAGGTGTGATGCCCCAATATTCATCCACCAATCCCGGGATGTATATTTTATATATGTCGCCAGGCAGGTTATGAAAACTAAAAATACAGTTGACACTTGATTTATTGTTAGGCATAGTTTACAAATATGGAGAAGTTAAGTAACTCCATAACTCCCCAATCCTGCAACCGGAGTGGTTAAAGTGCCACACATCTTTAGATATCTTTTATAGTTTGTTTCTTTCACAAACCTATTTTAAATATTATTATTATTTTTAAATGTGTTACATTTGTTTGCGCCTAGTTTTTTTTTTTTTGTGAAGATAATAATTTTTTCTCAGTTGACAAGGAGCACGTCTGCGATAGTCAAATTTCTCATAAGCTGGGATCTTTCATGGCCAGTTTGAACTCGTCTGACCAAACTTCGGTCCTAGAGAAAGTATTTCATATTTTTACCGAGCGTTCTCGAGATCCTAGTATCAGACTAAACCTGCTACATAGATTTGTTATTCCTCTACTGAATGCTGCCTGTGTGACATCACTTGAGGTAATTAATATTATATATTAAGTTTTAGAGATTTTCATTTGTAATACAAATTAAATGTATCAATCGGAAAGATATACAGATAAAATCAATTTGAATAATTATATCAACATATTCTACAATATATTAAAAATTTGAAGTGTCAAAATATGCTTATCACGTAATCATGTTTTGTAGAATTTCTATGCGGATAATTTGCCAAAAATGATAGAATTGCTGGACAAGAAGATGGGGGGAGTGAAACCTACAGAAATTGCTCTCAAACATTTGTTCCTTGAATGGAATGCTGCATTCCAAATGGCTGAAAATATGTTTTTAAAGGTTGGTTTTAATTTTTAATGCATACTCAATTTAGGTCGGATAATTGTGTGAAAGGACTGGAATGTATGAATGTAGGAGTTTACTGTTTATTGTTTGCCAATGATACAGTATTAACGCCCAAAACGCGTGAAAAATCATGATTTTCAACACGTCACCTATTCGAAATTGTACCGTCATCTATGGACAACGATCCTAAGCTCTCACAATATTTCTGAAACCTTTAAATCTTGTAAAATCTGTAATTTGTTAATGCGCTTCATTTGACAGCTGCCAGAGGCTGCTATGGTTGGCACTTAAGAAGTTTTTTAAACAGAATTTTGCGAATTGTTCAATTTAGTTTGCTTTGTTTTCGTTGGCATGATTTTTTGCTTGAATTTGTTTCCAATTATATTGTATTTTTAATGTATTGTGAGTAAATATATCTATCTAGTGTGTCTATAAAATTCACTTTATATCTTTATGTTAGCGATATTTGACTGACTTTATTTGTCTGATTTTGATTCTTTGTATTTTCTATACAAGTTTTTTCATATATCTTTTGGTGACTTAACATTAAAAAATAAGTTGAAAAAAACAAAAAATAGTGAAAATGTGATAACCCTGTTGTATATTTTCTTAAAAGATTTTTATTTAAAAAATTTCATCTTAAATTTGGATTACG
This sequence comes from Eubasilissa splendida, assembly GCA_031772225.1. Taxonomy (NCBI): domain Eukaryota; kingdom Metazoa; phylum Arthropoda; class Insecta; order Trichoptera; family Phryganeidae; genus Eubasilissa; species Eubasilissa splendida. The sequence continues at coordinate 9,111,907 of CM062865.1, read as the reverse complement.
TAATTCTTTGGTAAGTTTTTACACTTTTCTACCATATTATGTTTATTTTTATTGTTTTTTATTAAATTTATGTTATGGAAAAATGGCTGGCGTACAGGTGTCTTCCATAATAAATAAAGCTGGTGTTCAAAAGGTTTATGGCAGATAGTGAACAAGAATTACAGAGTCTAGTAAGCAGAATGTACAATGTATGCAAGGAAATGAGACATAATTATGAATGTTAACAAGAAAAAAGTGATGGTATTCGAGAAGGAAGAAAGTAAGACAGCATACAAAATACTTGTAGGTAATGAATATTTAAAACAAGTAGATGAGTTTGTATATTTGGGAAGTTGTTCAATGGAAACGGAAAGGCTGAGAAAAATATCGAAAGGAGGTTGCAGGGAATACAGTAAATGACACTTTGAATGGTATAATATTTAATGGGAACTTGTCAACCGAGACAAGATTAGCGGTTCACAATGGAGTCCTAGTACCGACGCTGATGTATGAAAGTGAGAAATGAGATCGCTTAGGCGTATATGTGGAAAATCCACTTTTGACAGTAAAGACGAGCTTGCATGAGAAGATGTATGAATGTGAATGAGGTGAGAATTGTATGTCAGAACATAAGTGTGTGGGGCTCTATCTTCTCTGCCTACCCCTGTAGGAAACGACATAACGGTAAGTTAGGTTTTAAGATTTATTATTTTGTCATATAATAAATCTTTATATTGACAATACTTGGAGTTGATGTTAGTAATATTTGCCATATTTTAAGAAACAAAATAATCTTCTTATTTTCTTCAATTAGGTGCCAAATGTACAATCACCGAGTTCTAGGATAGGCCAATTGGGAGACAAGCTAAAAGTAAAATGGAGAAGAAACTTCTTTGAAAGGTCATTGCTGCCAAGATCTGTAAATATACCACTGCACAACAATATTGATCAAACTGCTGAATATTTGAGGTAAATGAGTTACTTTCTTACATAGGTTGTGACGTCATTTTTTTACACGTCCACCGACTCACTCAGGGTATAGCATAAAGTGTGTGGTTCTGATGCACAGAATTCACCATATCGCCTGGCACCCACATTAGCTAGCATTCTCAGGGAAAATAATAAGATTAGTTCAAGTTTTTATAATAACAAAATTTAATAATCTGTCAGATATGAAAACATATGAATAGTAAAATAAAATGTAATAAGAAACTTGTCATTTGAATGTGATTACAAGCAAAGATTAATTGACAATTTTGCCTTGATACATTAATGAAATTTCTTACTACCGTGTGAACATCAAAATCAACATATTATTATTTAAAAATTAAAAGTGAAATACAACACTTTGATTCATTGAATGTAAAAATCTTCACCTATTACAACAATTTTGAATTACCTGAATCATATTAAATAAATGTGATCAACAAGATTAGAATGTTATTAATTAAAATTTAAAAGGTGAGAAAAAAATAAGACTACAATACTTCGAATATTAACAATTCACATCTAAATTTGTTTTACAACCATTGAAGCGTGAGATAATTTCGTTCATTGAGCAGTGATCCTCAGTCTCCGTCCAGATTCGATGTTCCGAAGCACCCGTAAATTATATCGCCGTCCCATCAAAACATCAGGAAGGCTGGGTCTTCCTTTTCCATTTTAACATGTGGAATCTCTTGTGTCCTCTGTCATAAAACAAATTCAGCTGTCAAATTATGAAGCAGAGGAGATCAAATCGTATCGCCTTCCAGCTTTGTTCATGAGGAATCCTTCATGAATTTAAAAGTATTGTCATCACATGACCACTCTTCCGTCATATAATGAAAGGAAAAGAAGAAGGGATGCGTCCATCCTGGAATTACAAAAACAATTAGCAAATAAATTTTACAATATGGTGCAGGAAAACACAGATGTCTAATATATTTGATTATTCTCCCCCTTCCTTAATTCTATACAAAGTCACATCTTCGTTATTTTTGCATCGGAACAACTTCCTGTGCTCGTCAATACTTGTCTAAAGAAAGAACGGTAGTGAGATTTTTTTCTTACGCGGTCAGTATTGCCAATTGGTAAATGTCAACTCCCAACATATCTCGTGCACGGTAGGTACTAAATATAACGTAATAAGGTATCATAACAATTTAATAATTAACTAACAGGAAAGCAATCTGCTGTCGCCGATTAGGCACTGCGGGCAGCTATTGCGGACGCTACATGGCCAGAGCTTCCATAGAATCTATATTTCAATGCGGAAATCCTTTATTATATTGCATTAACAATTGTGCATCCTTATTATATACTTTTAGATGAAATATAAATTTTACGGAAGCTCTGACCGCGCAACAGTCACCACGGGCTGCGTAGCGCCCACTATTGGCTGCGATGCGGCCACAATAGCTGTTCGCAGGTCCTAGCAGCAAAAAGTGCATTCCTTATTGCCCTTCCTGGAATTGTACAGATGGTATTCTTATGTATCAACTTTGAAATATATATATATATACTAGCTGAAACACCCGGCGTTGCCCAGGCTTTACGAAGAATGAAGAGGCTTAATTTAGGAGGATGGGGGTAGCTTTTTTTTCGAAATTAGATGCAGACAGTAATTTTCCTCTTAATTTGTACATCAAACGTGCAAAATTTCGTCAAGAAGTACCAAAATTCTGCTTTAAGGGGTGGGAAGTGGGAATGGGGATGGTTTTTCGAAATCTCATGTAGACAGTGGCCTTCCTCTTATTACTTTTAAGTTTAGGGACATTATGCAAGACATTTTCACCAAGTCTCCTCCGACCCCCCTTCCACTCCCCTACCAATCCTCTTCATCTCCCCTCCTACCCCCCTCCCACTCCTCTAGCACCTCGTTCTCGCTCCCCTCACTTCCCTTCCCCTGCTCCTCCCATTCCCCATTCAACAGGAATACCATTCAAAATTATTTTGTCCAATTGAACTCAAGGACCCTGAGGAAAATATAGAAATCTAACCCTCCACCTTTTGGCGATATAAAATAAGATAAATAAACTGTACCTGATTTAAGTGTATTCGAAAATTTCATTTAATATTTTTTTCATTTGTATTTAAAACTTTCTGAAGTGCCCGGCGTAGTCCAAACTTTACGCAGAGTGAAGAGGCTTCATTTAGTAGAATGGGGGTAGTTTTTTTTTCAAAATCAGATGTAGACAGTAGTTTCCCTCTTATTTACAATGTTTACACACAACATCCATCCGTCCCCCTTAATTTAAATGCCCTTAATTTTGGATCTGAATGTAGATTCATCATACTTGATTATTCCTTTCTACGTCGATTTTGTTGTACACGCAGCACTCTTTCCTTCGAAGTTTCCCTTGACCTAGACATAGAAGCCGTCATACGCTCCTGCTGTAGACGAAGCTCCCATTGTTATTATTTCTGACGCCCGAATAGCTTTTTGTCTTTTAGCTGCAAGGTTTTTCTGACCAATACTTGTTCTTTTCTTCTATTATTTGTTGTCTTGAAGAGTTGAGTTTTGCTTTATTATCGGTTACATTGTTAACACTGGTCTGGATGGTTCTACACTGTTCTAAAGAGTATACAAATAGAGTTTATAGCGCGCGTTGTTCACCGAATGGTGGAAACAGTCGTACTGACGCTCGTGGGCAGTTGTGGCAGAGATGCCCCCTCTCCAAAAACGGAATTTAGCTGAACGAGACCGAGGACGTAAGCGCGTACCATTTGACGCACGCGAGTCGTCGCCAAACAATGGTTGTATAACAAACAAAAAAAAATTACGTCCAAAAAGTATGTATATTCATGTACATGTTGATATGCATAAATTCAATGAAATAAATTCAGATAATTTGTTACCAGACTTGCTCGCTGTTCGGCTTATAAATGCCACTACTCTGTGGTGTTCGCCATGCCCAAGGAGGACATTGTCTTATATAAGTTTCTGCTGAGCCAGGATAAGCTGTGGGAGGGGATGATAGACACCAACAAGCAATATACCTTCCCATTAGATCAGGTAAGTCACTGTATTAACTTCAAAATATGGAGATTTCCACACAATCCGTGAACAGTGCAAAAAATGAAAGGCCAGAGTTTTTTTCACTGAATTTTATGCAAACATAGCAAATTTACTCTAAACTACTCTTTACAAAATTTTTCTTAGGGCCAGTAATAATTTTGATCAGTAGTAACTTTTTACTTTGCGAAAACAGATTGTTTGATTGTTGTTAAAAAAATATTTACTTCTTGAAAGTACATCCCGTAGTAAACTCATTTTACTCTCCGATATCCGATAGTAAAAATGAGATTCGATGGTTAAATATGTCTGACTCTTTACAGCTCTTCCAAAAGTTATATCACACATTAATACTTTGAAAGTTGCAGTATTTTTTTCTTTTAACACGTTAATCATTTTCGCTATATCAACCAATTACATTTACTTATATTCTGTAGTTCTTCATGTACCTTTTTCTGTATATCTTTCTAGTTGATCACAGACTACCAAATATATACATGTGAACTAACACATATTCCTTGTGTCAATATTTTCATTTTTGTGTCACTTACGTGATCACTTTTGTACCACTTAAGCAATCAAATAGCTCTGCGATTTTTTTAAAATAAATGACTCGATTTGATTTACTGTTGCATAAATGTGTCATAAACTATCGGATTTATGTATCCATAAATAATGTTTGCAGAATGCCCCTCGTCTCGTAATTAATGTTCCAAATCCCTCTCCTATATGTACACTTTATTTCATGTCTATTCATTTACTGGTCTGTGTAGTTGATTCATTAATTTGTATTAAATTAATATTCTTGATTGTGACGTTATCAGAACTGATCTGATTAAAAGTATTATGATTGCCTTCTGTTCCCAATTAGAAGAACAAACAAACCTTGAAGTATACAGCATAACTTCGCAGTAAATAAAAAAAAAAATTCAGTATTGAAAAACTTTATAAATGATTCATTTAAATTTTAATGATTTAAAACATTTTTATGAAATTATAGGTTTCTAAAATTAAATACCATTCGATCAAAACAAAGCATCGCAACAACTTCATCGCGTCTACCTCCAGTACCTTGGCCAACTTGACACTCAATAGCCAGACCCTGAGTCAGTCATTTCTGGGAGTTTTACATAATGATGAGGACCGGAGGAAACGCGTGTTCTCGCAAACATTGTCAGATGATATGCTCAAGTATGATCTTAACATGGCCACTGTCAGAGATTCACCAGCACTACATTTGAATAGTGATCACGTAAGTATCCTTAGACACATATAATATATAGTGGGCTAGGGTGGAGCCGCTATCACAATATTCGACCCACTGATTAAAATGCAAAAAGCCATAATGAGAATAATTCTCAATAAATCCTTTCAGTATGAATCAGAACCGCTATTTCAAAAACTCAAGGTGCTAAATATCAAGCAATTATCCATAAAGACTCTACTTAAAGACATACATGAAAACAGAACCCTGCCCACACATTCACACATTCTAAGTGTACTCGGGCAAAAACTCAAAGAAAACTAGTTGTCCCGTTAATGAAAACCTAATTTACTCAAAGACATGCATGTTTTATAGGACTGCAGATATACAATAAGCTACCACAAGAGATGGCAACGGTATTGTATCCTCATTCTGCGTGCTTATAAAGGAACGGTTTTTCAAAATTGGAAGTAGTCAGCTGGAAGAGTTCCTTAAATGATCGTACTTATCATGTTTTGTTTGCTCCCCGCTTGTTTCTTTTCTTTTACTTCTTACATGTCTTTAGTCTATCAAATATTTTACTTTGTTCATTTTACTTGTCTCCTTTTTGATTTTTTTGTTTTTTTACTATTTACTTTAATTTGTTACCTTACTTCCAACTTATATTCTAGATTATGGAACCTTATGGCTACCTATCTCAGAATAGGTAGCTAGGTAGGAAGGGGTCAATAGTTTTGCATGTTGTTATAAAAATTAACGCCGATTTATCGGCACTGAAATGAATTAATGAATATATATTGTATAGCTACAGTTCATTACATATATTTTTTAAATGCATTACATAACTAGGCAAGCCTGTTTTACGTCAAATAAACCAATATAACTCATTGAGTACGTAAATTATTTTAAATAATTGTATAATTCAAATTTCAGGATCAAGCAAAATTGTGTTTGGAAGACTCTGATCTGAACAATCACGAGTGTATGGCTGCTGTGTGTTCCATTATCATGACGATGGATGCCCTCACGTCCCCTGTGGTTGGGAGCAATACATCAGTTTCTTCTTCCACATCCCTTCAATCAGGTGTGCCACAGTGGGTTGACTGCATAGTCCAAACATTAAGTGATCAGAATAGACATCCTAATGTCAGGCTGTTTCTTTGTCAGGTTTGTTCTTATGGCATTTTACAAATTCAATCCATAGTCCTGAGAAAACTGTCAAAAAATAAAACTTAATCAAAAATTTATTTTGATAAATAAAAATACAAAATAAATGTGAGGTCCACTTTACCTGTTTTCCAGTAAAGTGCAAAAAACCATTGTACTGTCACTTTTGGAATCATATTGAAAATGACCAGTAACTACAGGTCACATGACCAAATACTGTCATCTTATTGGCTGAAAACATATTTGTCTAGGTTTGAATAAATTATCTATCAGGCATATTATCTGCAATTGAAGTAACAAGAAAATTTTAAATGCATTTTATATGAAATTTGGTGATATTTATCTAACTTCTATAGGCTAGTTTTGTAGACATTCATTTGCTTTATATTTATACATAACTAACTCAAAAACCATAAAAATTGGATATGTCTGATTTTGATTCTACACCTCACAAATATGTTTATCATTCTTTTGATATATTCTATTTATTTTATATAAAAAATATTCCAAATTTCTTGTAATTTATAAATTTTAATTAATCATTATAACAAAATATGAAGGTACTAAAAACATATTTTCTTCACATGAAATAAAATATTAGTAAGTAAATCTCGAATTCATATTTTTATTAAAAAAATTCGAAATAACACTTGCAAAACATATAAATGATACTTTAACAAAAATTTGCAAATACAGCCCGCAAAATACCGTAAAATAAAACCATGGATTATACATGGTCTGATAATATCCATTAGAAAAAAACAACAAATATTCTTGCAAACAAAGAAATATCCGTATAACGAATATCTTAAAACATACTAGAAAAGATACAGAAACAATTTACTATCTCTCATCTGGAAAACAAAAGAAGAATATTTTAAGAAACAAATTGAACATGCAAAAACAAGTAAAAATATTTGGCAAACATTAAATAAAATAACCGCAAAGACAAAACACAAGATAAATGTAAAAGAATGAAAATACTATTATCAACACTGATTTAGAAGCCAATGTGCTAATATCTTTAATAATTACTTTTCAAATGTGGGAAAAAATCTAGCCAAAAATATATCACCAAATTATGATGCCGAAACACTAACCGTACCACCAAACTGCACCCATTAATATCTCTCTCAATTCCAAACCTTAAATGAAAATGATATTAAAAAAATCATAAATAATTTAAAAAATGATACAACTTCTGGCTACGACCAAATCACAACAAAAATACTTAAAGAAAATATATTAACTCTTACCAAACCCATAACCCATATTATAAATACTAGCCTTCGAAATGGAGTATTCCCATCTAACTATAAACAAAGTTTTATAACACCAATATTTAAAACAGGAAATAAAAAAGACATCAAAAATTACCGCCCCTTATCAATAATCTCCAACATAGCCAAAATATACGAAAAAATTGTTCAAAAAACAGCTCATAGCATACATCCGCAATAATAACATCATAAATGAGAATCAATTTGGATTCATAGAAAAAATTAGCACACAAGATGCTATCGCAAAAATAATTTCAATAATTAACAAACACGTAGATGACAGTGACAAATGCATTGGCATATTTATAGACCTTTAATTATTTTGATAGCATATTACACAAGAAACTACATAATAAACTTAAAAACATCGGCCTTGATGGCAATGTTTTATCATGGCTAATAAGTTATCTAACACACCGAAAACAAAATGTAAAAATAAATGGACATAATAGTACACCTGAAACCACTGACTTTGGTATACCACAAGGTACAGTACTTGGACCATTGTTATTTAGTATATACTCTAATGATATATTTAAACTCAAATTACATGGTAAAATAATATCTTATGCAGACGATACAGTACTAATAATTAACGAAAAAACTTGGACTGACGCTAATATATCGGCAAATGAGGATATTAATGCCATAAAAAAGTGGACGGATGATAACTTACTATCAATTAATACTGATAAAACATACTTTCTACAATTTACTATTCAACAGAAACAAAACACCGAAATTCATATTAAAATTCACACCAAAGACTGTACTCGAGAAAACTCTTGTGACCAATGTTCATCAATTGAAGATAAATACTGTATTAAGTACCTTGGAATCATAATAGATAACAATCTCAAATGGAAAGAACCTATTACTAATCTCATAAACAAAATCAGGAAAACTGCCTACATATTTTTTAGACTCAGAAACATCTTATCACTTATATATTTGAAAATAATATGTTACACATTTGTACAATCACATTTGCAATACGGTATTATTGGATGGGGAGGTGCATATAAAACTTCAATGTCACAATTAGAAATCACTCAAAAAATGATAATAAAAATTATTCTAAAAAAAAAAGACTATCCAAGTATACAACTTTTTACAGATTTTAAAGTACCAAAAATAGTAGACATATACAAAAAAAATTCAATAATTCAAATTTTCAAAATTAAAAATCAATTAAATTTTAGAAGCGAATTCCGATTTACAAGATATAGAGATCAAATTGATATCCCAAAACTAAAATATACCGCAACTCAAAATCAATATATTTATCAAGCTATCAAATTTTTTAACAATCTCCCCATCACAATTAGAAAAATTACGGACTATCATAAATTTGTAACTGAAGTAAAAAAAAATGTACACAGACTAACTGAAACATAAATTAACTCGTATATACTCCTTCTCTATACACGAGTCTTACTCTCATAGAGAAGAAACAAATGTTAAAATATATATATATATATATCCACTGATTATTCAAATTGTATTATATTTTTAATATTAATAAAAAATAAATATTTAAGATTTACAAACTTTTCTGTTATGAGTTTTTTTTTCAATGTTTTTTGATGCCTACTGGGAATAGGCAACGTAGTATGGTGTCCATATGGTGATGTCCTGGGATCAATTAATTAGGTGGTTTTTTATATTGTGAAATAAAGATAAATAATATCTATAATAGAGATATGTTATTGTCAGGTTATGGTAAATGTGAGAGATAATGGATCAGATGTATTCATGAAGTACAGTAAAGTATTGTTGGAGCCTATCCTCAAAACAATAGAACACAGATGCACTTCATTTGACACTTCTGTCAATTTTCTCGATGTATGCATTGTAAGTATTCAGTTAATTTATTCTTATCATTATTTTATTTGTCATATATCTTATATGTGTTGCTGAATTTCAAAATCTGCTATAACACTTTTTTAACATATTTGAGTTATCATTGGTTTCGGAATAATTTTTTTTATATTTTATGTTTCAATTTTAAAATACGCTTTGTTAGCTAGTAATATTAAGTATAATGTTAGGGTGAGCAAAACCTGGTATAACACGAAATGACTTTAAAAAACTACCATGTTTTTTTTTTATCATACTGGAATACGTAGTAATTTAATTTTAAACGAGAATAATTAGTAAATTTTCTAAAAAAGTAGCCTGTCATTAAAGTGTGGCAGTTTTGAAAACATGTTATAGCGGGTATTGAAAGTTAGCGACTCATAAACTTATCATTCATATGAGACCCCCCTCCCCCTGCAACAACACCGTATACCAGTTTTTACAAATGTTTATAGATAGACTGATGGTCGGCCATCTTGCATGATATATAGTGTTTTTGCAAGGAAGATCATTTAGAAATTGTGTTTAATAGTATTTTTATTAATTTTATATGGTTGTTTAATATACCATTTGATGCCCAAGAAGATGTACAACATTGTGGCATACTTAAATCAGATCTGCCCAAAACTGATATTACAGATTTGTTGCAGTATTGGTCTCATATAATGTATATTTATAAAAGAATTTCAATCCAAATCAAGTGATGAATGTGCAAAAAATGTGCCAATGTGATGATTGGAGCCCACGTAAGACTCCTTGATACTTTTCTCGGCACTAATTTTTATAATCCACCATAACAGGAAATAGAATTATTAATTAAATTATTTCAAATAATAAATAACGATTAAATGTATTAATATTAAAAAGGTAACATATAGGTTCGAAAATTTGTCGCTGTAGCATAGTTGGATAATGCACCTTCCCCGGTTTGTAAAGAGATCCAGGTTCAAATCCCGGTGGCGCAACAACAATATTTTTTGATAAAATTGATTTTATATGTATATCTTTTTAATTAATATATTTAATTCATATTTAACATTTTAATTTCAGCTGTTGATGTTGCTTTCATGGAGTGAAGAAGCACTACCTTCGACTCCCACAGAAGTTTCTTCGGCTTCCTCAGTCCTCAAACTCCTAATAGATCAGATAGATCCCAACAGTCAATCTGCCGAACTATTCAAACATAGTTTGGAACTGCTTAAAGAATATCTATCGGTGTGGGGACAGCACTTGACAATACCTTCCCTGTCAATTCTGACTAAATTAGAGGGTCAAGGAGTGGTTAAAAAAGCGGGAGTTCAGATATCTGCCGCCGTTCTAGCTACCGAGAATATTCCGTGGGATAATAACGAAAGCTATATAAGATTTTGCAATGCAATTTGTAAAGGAATGTTATTGCCAGAGAAATATATATACAAACCGTGTGCCGAAGTTATCGGAATGACTTTAAAATTTCTTTTGAAGAATGCCTCCCATGTATCTCAACATAACAATACTAATGAGAATGAAAATTATAAAAAATACACTTCCTTATTAGATGATATAAGAAAAATTTTGAAAAAAATGTTCAACGACGTGCAAGACAAATTCATCACCTGTCTTTACATGATTCAAAATTATTGTCCAGACATATGTGATAACACGTTTGCAAATATGGTTTCATTTATTATGTCGAAATTGCCCACCGATGGCAAAAAGATGTGTCTGAAAATATTCCTCAGCGCTATGGACGCGATTGAGTATGAAACGCTCAATCAAGAATTGAAGGCATTGAATGTATTATATTATTTAAAAGACAAGGACTTCAGGGTGGCGTGTCTACATATTATTAACAAAGCCTCGAGCCGATTTGAGCTAAATGAATTGTTGCCGTACATTGAAGACTTGTGTGAATTAAGCAGTCATAAAAACGGACATTCAAGAGCTATATCGTATGAAATATTGATGCGTGCCTATGATTGTAAGTTTAATGTTTTTTTTTATATTTATTATAAATTAATGTTAATAGTTCAGGAACTGTGTGAAATGATTTTTAAAAATTAAATGTAATTTATTTTTAAGGAGAACATATTATTATTGTGAAGTTGCAGTTTTTTCAGAACATAGTTCTGTGGTATTTTTATATAAATTAAATGTATCAACTAGAAATATAAACAGAAAATATCAATTTATCGAAAAAATATCTTAATTGCAATATAAAGATGATAGCTTTTTTAAAAATGAAATAACAGATGTGTCAATTTGAAAGAGCTGCAGCATGTAAGTTTGAAAATTTGTCATCAACTTAGTTGGCGTGGTGTAACTGGTAACGTATTTCCCCGAATGGGAAAAGATCCAGGTTTGAATCCCGATAGCAACTAAAATATTTTTTCGATAAATTTATTTTTTCTGTATATCTTTCTAGGTTACACATTTAATAATAAAGTAAGGTAGATGGCTCTTTCAAATAATGGAACGATTAAATGTATTAATATCAAAGAAAGGTAACATATAGGTTCGAAAATTTATCGCTAAAAATATTGTCTCTGTAGCATAGTTGGATAATGCACCTTCCCCGGTTAGGAAAGAGATCCTGGTTCGAATCCTGGTGGCGCAACATCAATATTTTTCGATAAAATTGACTTTACATGTATATCCTTCTAATTAATATATTTAATTCATATTTAAATTAAAATGTACTTTATTTTAAATCATTTTTATGTTTCAGTACTTAAAGAATGCGGAGAAGATATTTTAGATATCCCCGATGACCAGTCTGACATCTACTTTACTTGCCAAGATCTGAGCAGTATAAACGGGTCCCCCGCTGCCAAACTCACTCCAAGGAAACGCCCATTTGAAAGCACGAGGATTAACATCTTGAATATTGAAAACGAATCCAGAATGGACAGTGACACTAGAAAAATGTACCAAAGTGTGAAATATGCACTGTTAACAGGAGTAGATGATGATGATGAAGTTTTGAGAAATCGAGTCTTTGATTTCTGGACCACGAGACTTACGTCGAATATCGAAGAAAGGTTTGTGCATTTTTTTCTAAGCTGCCCATTTTGCCGGATACTAATGTGAGATTTCAAAAATAACATAATTTCTTATAAAGTCAGGATAAAATTAATATATTTTATAAATGTAATAAATAATAAAATATAAACATTATAAACACAAATTTGAATGGGGTATCTTTGACACCATTTCGGTTTGCAATCCTATTTTTTCAGTTTCGGTACTCGATGGTTAAAATGATAATACTTTATTTTCTCCTGTGAAATATTTTCTACTTAAGGGTGTTTTTTTTATAGGTATAGAACTTTAAAATGAAATAAAACACTTAAAAATCGTGATGAAATGGCCATGGTATTGGCTTTATTGGAAAGATAATATTATGCCATTAGTGTTTAAATATGATTTCGCGCATATGGGCCCCGTGGCTGGTTTGAATAAAGCACAATCTTTTTGTTTTTTTTCTCAAGTCTTATTTTCGACCACTTTTTGGAGCAGCTGGGGCCGCATATCGGCAATAACATGACGAAAGTTGGCTTCTAAGTCGTCTATCGTCTCTGGTTTATCAGCGTAGACTAGCGACTTCACATATCCCCACTGAAAATAATCCAAAGATGTTAAATCACACGATCTTGGAGGCCAATTCACAGGTCCATTATGTGAAATTATGTGTTCATTGACTGTTTCCTTCAATAAATTGATTATGGCACACGCTGTGTGGCATGTTGCGCCGTCTTGTTGAAATCACAGCTCTTCCACATTAATGCCATTCAATTGGGGACGAAAAAGTCAGTAATCATAGATCTATAGCGCTCTGCATTGATTGTAACATTCTGACTGGCATCATTTTTGAAGAAACAGCTTCTTCGGTGCGTACTGTACGACGTCTCTGCGGATGCGTATTGTCAATTAGAGTATGCGTGGTGCGAAAACGATCCATGATTATTCAAATTATTTGCTCGAATGGACGATTATGTTGGCCATAAAATGGATGTAAGTTTTTCAAACTGAAACACGATTTTTAAAATAAATTTGCACAATTTGCTAGCGTTGTTCTAGCCTAAATCTATTCATGGTGAAATGGTAAACCAAACTGAGCACAAATCAGCTCTTAGCTGTCAAATTGGCTGTCACTGGAAAAAGTGTTGCCAATTTAAAAAACAAACCTCTCAAAAAAACACCCTATGAATGTTTACCTCAATGAATGACAGATTTAATATTGTTAAAAAGCATACGGACACTATCTGGATTAAACAATGGATCGATCCAAATAATCCCAAGGGTAATCGTTTCAAAATTATTCAAAGATTTATTCCCCGTACTCCCTGATTCTCTAAGTCTCCAAGAGAACAATTTCTATATTTCAATATCTGTAGATTGAGAATTGGGCATTGCCAAATAGTCTTCCATTTGTTCAGATTGAAGTTAATGCGGAGGAGGAGACTCTTGTCCATATATTTTTTTGCTTGTCCATCGCGGATCGCTATTTTTATTTTCAGTTATTTCGCCAATAGTTAATTTCAACTCTCGGTTAACATTTGTCATATTATTTTCCTCAACTCGCCACCTCTGTTTTCTATCATATTAACATTTTTGAACGAGAATGGTATTGCCTTTTAATATAACCTATTGTATCGCACAGAATTACTTGTCGAGGAGGCGTCAATTACTTGATATGATAAGACACGTATCAGTAATTTAAAGGTGTAATCATCGGCGTGACGCCGAAGAATCCGTGGGATAGATTTCGAGAAACAAAGACTATCATTTTTAAAAACGTCACAGCGGCAACCTGTCACTATATTGTACTGCAAATATGATGGGAAAAATATTATATGAATGTATGTATTGTATGTAAATGAAATAAAACAGGGTATTCTGCAGATAGGAACGTTATTCTCGATTGTGTTGTGTCACCGTAGTGTCCCAATTTTGAAAATTATTTACGTTTCATTTCTTTCAACCTCATAATCATCATTGCTGGTTGAGAGAAGCTGAGATCGGCAAACCACCCTTGTCTACATTTTTGTTTCTTGTATGGAACACCTATTCTATAACAATATTGTACTTATTCTTTACTTATATATTTTAACCTTTTCTATCCTGACGGTACTTTAAAGTACCATCTACTTGATCTAGTCATATATCTTACTGCGATGTCAATTCTCTGACGATACTACTAGGTCTGTGTAAATAATAGTCTACTCGATTTATTAGACTACTAACATAAGTTTTTTTTTTTATTATGTCAACACTGCGGCGGGTAAAATGTCAGTTGCGCATTATTACAAGGTTAGGTTTGACGCGCTTGTATTCCATGTGATTATTAATAATTATTTTGACCTAATTTTTTTTCTCTTATATTTTTAAGTATACTTTTAATGTTTTAAAATATGTTACTTACTTTAAAGGTCAGTACTTCTCAAGTTGTGTACCTCTTGAAACTTGTCAGGTGGCAATTACAATCTTTATTACAATAATATACACCTATTCACGGAGACAAGCGGCTGAGTAAGAGGGTGCACTCGGCACGCATCACCCTTTTAAACCCGCCACACACACACACATACATCTACAACCGGGGGTGCTGGCGCGATGACATACACACATTCACACAATCTTAAGAACATCACAGAATAGTATATCTCTTTCATATGCTTTGTACTATACTATATATTTTTATTTTTCGTGTACGTCATGTAAGGTCTGACTGTAATTAGAAGTATCACAAGTTATAATTATTAACTAATTTTTTTTAATTTTCCATCAAAATTTGCTTATTTTATGTTTGAAGAATACTACAAAAAATATACAGTTGCTAGGCACTTAATTTTAATAATTTGGGGTAGAAAGGGTTAACTTGATTAATAGAACAAATCACTCTTGAAGGATGGATTGCCTATGTAAAAGAATGTTGCTTAAATTATTTATTTATTTTTAAAGAAAATATAAATGCTTATCTGAGTCGTCTCTCAGAAACCGTACCTGAGCATATTATTGTTGACGATTTAACATAAAAACTGAAATTAAGAAAGGTATAAACAAAAGTTGAAAAATTTTGTTCATTATGTTATCCAAGAAAACTTTTCGCTGTATTGGTATCTTGACAAATTATGCAAATGCAAATATGTCAAATCTATCACTATTAGATACATTGTTTACGGATTCTTTTCAGGTGGCTCTTCTCGACCAGAGAACTACTCCCGATGGAGAAGGGCGGACATGGGTCTGAGCTGGGTCGACTGCTGAAGTTAGTGCTGGGAACCTGTCGGCTGGCTCCAGACTTTAGCAGGACCAAACTGTTTGACAACCCACTTGAACAATGCACTTTCTCAGATTACAAGTAAGCGATGTAGAACGATTTAATATATTTTTTAATTGCTCTAATCTGCTGCGTGGGATAGTGGTTTCAAAACGGATGTCAATATACTGAAAAGTCTGAGAATTGTTTTTTTTTCCTTTTTATCCTTTATATCCATTATAATATTTACGCTTTCCCATCTATATATATGACTTTTGTAGGCTGTAAAGTACTTGTTTAAACGGCCAGGTCTGTGAGACTCCTGTCATAGGTAAGAAAAGCATCCTGTCATTTCATCTATGTCTCATGGTCATATCACATCGCACTCGATGGTTTCTTTCTTTATCTATGTCACTGTCAAATGTGACATGAATGTTTTGATTGTATTTTTCACGTTTGTACAATTCCAAGGAGAACAATACAGAATGCACTGACAGAAAAACATCTACTAATATAATAAGAATATTTATTTACACACATTTCTATATCGTCGTCCATCTTTCAATTTGTATCTTGAATTTGTTGATTTTACAGCAGACGATATATTAATAAATTATGTGGAATTTTTCACTGCTCGAAAATGATAGAAAAAAATACATCTTACCAATTTCTATGGATATATTTTGATTTAAATACAGAGCGAGGTATATTTATTACATAAAAATGACTTATTTCTGTCATTTGTAAGAATGACACATCGAAATAAGAGTGGTTACATCAAAATGTTTTTATGTAATATTACTTGATTGCAACCAAAA
This sequence comes from Eubasilissa splendida, assembly GCA_031772225.1. NCBI lineage: Eukaryota > Metazoa > Arthropoda > Insecta > Trichoptera > Phryganeidae > Eubasilissa > Eubasilissa splendida. The sequence continues at coordinate 9,095,361 of CM062865.1, read as the reverse complement.
ATTGAAAACGTCTGCGGAAGACTCAGCACAACTAGATAAACCAGATACTGGAAGATGGTCCTGTTAGAAGCCTCAATAATCGATGAGCTTGTTGTATGAGAAGATGTATGAATGTGGATGAGGCGAGAATTATGTATCAGGACAGAAGAGTGTGGCGTTCAAACCTCTGCCTACACCTGTGGGAGACGGTGAGATGGTAAGTTAGTTAGTTGATTGGAATAAAATTCATATTCAGAATAGATTATGGGCAATGTAACCCCAGTTGTAGATCAATTTAAACAAAAAACGAGATACGCTTTTTTGAAAGATGGACAACAATATGAGCAACTATGTGTAACTATGTCAATGCAGCCAATGCTATGTATTGGGGCCCAAAAGGTTAAAATTTAAAAAATCATTTTACATGCGTATTACAAAAATATGTGGAAACATTTATGATGTATACAGTAGTAGCTCGCTAATATATACGGTTAGAGACCAGACCATCGCTAATTGTAGTATCCCGATAATATGTATGATTAGCAACCAGCTGCAAAGAAAAAAAATCACCACAGAACAAAGTACAGGTTTTTTCAATTGTGAGTGCATGTAATAGCTTAAAAACACTCTGAACTATTTTGTTCTTACCTTTTAATGGATAAAACTGTGTAATACTTAATATTTTTTACATCTTACAAACAATACATATTCCATATTACATTGGTGCCCAATGCCTTTTTTCTATTATGCATTCCTAGTTACGCCACTGGAAAAATTAGTAATCATCTCCAATACTATTGTTTTGATTGGAAATTCATGACATGTACAATGATAAATACTTAATTTTTTAAAATAAATTATTATAAATGCTTATTTTTTATAATGAACACGTTTTTCTTTGATGATTCTAAAATGAACATATTTAATATGCACCCAATATGCAATAATTTTTTTGTATTATTTGTTTACTTTCTCACCAATTTTTCACGATACCTTGTACGAGGGTCACGACATGCTCTCTTTACTATTTTATCGATTCCAAAGACACTGGTAGTGGAAATGACGAAACATCAACAGGCAAGGTTCCAGGCATGCCCGCAGATTCTAACAACAACAATCGGTAAAAGGCAATTGTTTTCTGCTAGTATTAGAGATTCCAACTATTTGACATCATCAACTATTCAAATATCGAATAGTAAAACTAAAAATATTTAAATATATTTGAATAGTTTCTAAAGTATGACAACAGTATGAAATTAATTTTGAATATTCCAAATAAATCGTATTATACATAAGTACATCAAAATTTATAAGAAAACGAGCTAATTTACCATAAACTGTTTATTTAGTATAGTTTTAAAAATAATAACGCGTTGAAGGTTTCATATTTTAAATTTGTTCTTAATTTTTTTTTAACATTGCTGCAGTTGAAAATACCCGCTCAGTAGCGGTTGACATTGATTTAACTTTAAAAGTGTTTTAAATAGTAGGTCTAACGTTTCTGTCCCTTTTTTGAAATTGTCCAAATATCTAAAATCTTTTTTTAGATTATTTGAACAAAAATTTGTAGTTTTCTACGAGGGATTGCTTGAGGAGTACTTCTTAATTCAGTCTGCAATCCAGGTGTCGATGAACTCTTCGAACAAGCAACAGGTATCTCTTTCACGTCCGAATCAGAAACCTGAGAATTGTTCCATTCCATTCCAATTCCATCCTTAGAAAATAACCTAGGATAACATTTCTCCAAAGATACAGCTTCTTTTTTGGATGCATATTTTTAATTATATTATAATTTGCAAAATAATTAATTAAAAATTAGTGCGAATACTATTTGAGTATCGAATAGTAGAAAAAGGCCGAATATATTTGTATATTGGTTGGGATCTCTAGCTAGTATCTAATAAAGCATGAATAAATCTAATTAAAATTATTTGACAGATATGAAACAAATCAATAACATTATTAATATTACATTTCTGCTCACAGGCTGAATGTCACCCGCTGCCCGGAGAACTCTACCCTGGCCCCAATGTTTGCCGAGACGCTCAATTCCCAACTGCAGTTGATGTCTCTGGTTTCGGAACAAGGGAGGGCGGCGGCTGAGCGTACTGCCTCGCAGCTCCAACACAGGATTGCCTCCAATAGAAGTCTGCAGAATGCCGAGCATAAGTTCCTCAGAGCTACCCTGGAGAGTGTTGGCTTTACTTTCAGTGAGAGCAGGTGACGACTTGTCCTCTCCTAGTCCAATATGATTTTTAACATTTTTTTAATAACAATTTATATAGATAAGTAAGTCTAATCTAATATAATGTTAAGAACTCTATACACAAATTCTAAAGGAATCAGTTAAGCAAGTTATTTTGTGTAATTTTATCTACTCATCCTAATGTAATATCCAATGGTCCCTCTAATTTTGGATCACGGTGTGCGCATAAAAAAATCTTTTATGCAATTAAGGACCAATGCAATTAATTGTGCACTGGGGGAGAAAATATGAAACACATTATTTATTTATTGTTATTGTGTTTAGTTTGTAGAACTCCATGTTTATTTTTAATTAAATTTAAAAATTCAAATTATAATAAATATTGTTATTGAGTTCTGCTAGTTTGCATAAACATTATTTAGATATTACAGCTGTTTCGGCGGTGGATAAACCACATACAATCGACTTATTTAAATGATGAAAATGGCCTTAACCACCGAAACAGCTGTAACATCTAAATAATGCTCTCACAAACTAGCAGAACTCAATAATAATATTTATTATAATTTGATTAAAATAAAAGAAAAACATTATCATACCAGTACCATAGGCTACTGGGAGGACCTGGCTTGACCACATTACTAATGAAGATGTATTTAAATGCATAAATAAATTAAGATGACTAATAAGAAATGAGGAAAGCCGCATAATTCGGACACATTCTCCATGATGAAAAAGGTGATATTTTACAACTCATGCAGAAAAATATAAATGGCAGAGGCTTTGGTAGAAAGAAATTATCTTGGCTGTGTAACCTCAGAAAGTGGTTTAATGTTAAAAAATTTGGTGATCTTATACAGGATAAATCAGCATACTGCACACGGCCACAGACCTTCAATAGAAGACGGCACATGAAGAAGTCGCGATAAAAATTGTGCGAGCGTTGTATTTTTTTGTGTGCACTATGACGCCAAACCGTGTATGCGCTCACTCCCGCACACCTTAGAGGGAATATTGGTAATGTCATATACCTTCATACCTTTTTTGTTGTTGGTGCGCTCTGTAAAATGACAGTATCATTATTTTGTTACAGAAATCAAACAGAAAAGAAACTGGAAAATAACGCTTGGAACGGTGAGGGTTTCAGCCTGGGCTCAGAGAGCTCACTACTATTCACAGTGGAGCCCCAACTACTGCACAGGAAGACTTACAAACCTCTTCCACAGGGGTAATTCTTTTTTAAATCAGAGTAAATATTTCATTGAAAAAATCTTTCTTCCGAATAAAACTAGGCTGCAATCGGGACTTGAACATGGGATCTTTCCACTGCCGGTAAAGTATTATTTCTATGTCTGCCTAGTTAATTTTCATCAAGTTTGTTTTTTGCATCATTTTCAATGCTACATCTATTTTTTCCAGAAGAAAGTTTAGCATGTTTTCAGTTGACTATCAAGGTATGAAATGTTCTAAAGAATTACAACATTATCAATAAAAAGTTAATTTAATATACAATTTAATTTTGTATATCTTCCACAAATTGCTTATGAAAAATAATAGCGCCACATATTTTAACAATGGTTCCAAGATGTCATTTTACTAAATCTTTAAACCACTGACAAATTTTCATAGCATTTTTACTTTTAGTAATGTACTTAAAAATCATACCGCATGAAGAAAATTTTACAGAATACATTATTTTTTATTATTATTGTTAATTATGTGAAAATAATAAGTAAACCATTAGAAATAATTAATGTAAGGCAAAATGCAGTGCATTGTAGATGATCAATATTTAGAAAGGTTTGTATTTGTGGCTGAGAAGGATTTCAAAAGAAGGGTGATCTATTATTGAATGCAGCGAGTGCCACAATGGATGACCAGGTAAATAAAATACTGAAAGATGAACCTGCTTGTAGCGCCAACAATGTGTGCATGAGAAGATATGTTGCGTTTGAGATATGTTGTGAGATAAAACATTTTAAAAATTAATAATTCTATAGTATAAATCTTAATGTTATAGAAAAGCAAATAAAGATGGCAACATCAGTGGCTCGAAGTTCCCGGGAGGTTTGGAAGAAAAATTGAGAAGGAAATTTATATCTGACAAGAATTTGCAGAGACTAAAGTTTTCTGGCATAGGTAATAAAATTGTACATAATTTGTATTTTATCATTATATTTGAATTTAACGAATTACAATTTTAATTCCTTTCATTCAAATATATTACACATGTCAATATGTTTCAACATTGAAGTATTCATGGTATTTTTCAGCCGCTTCTAAGAAGAAATACTTGGCTGAGAAACGTCTGGCGGAGAAACCTGCTGAGATATTCCGAAATTTCAGAGATGGAGATTTTCCTGATATTCAAATTGGTCTGGACGATATTCTAGCCCCGCTCCTTGGATTAGCTACGGTTAGTATCTTATAAATAAGTCAGTGACATCAACTTCTATTAGACTATTAGCTATAATCTGAAGAGTTGATTATAAATTTGTCAAAAATTCCAAAAAATTAAAACTATACATACATATATAGCGAGACCTGGATTTTAAGTTTCACTTTAAAATTTGCTAATCCTGTTTTAGTTTCGTACAATGTGCTACTAAAATTATGCATGATATACACACAGTCTGGGGAGAACATGTCAAAGTCTGAAGTAAATATGCAATTTAACATTACACATCAACTGTGTCCGTTTCTATAATGTTTGCAATTTTATACTGACAAAGCTGACAACATACACAATATTGTGAAATGGAAATGATGAAAAATTAATTAGGTTTTAAAAGCAAATAATCGGAAATGCATAAAAACCAAATAATAAATAGTTTTAATTGATTTATTTATCACCTTTGAATGTTGAACTCTCAAAAGCCCAAAGATACAAGAAAATGAACACAAGATGGTAGGGATGGATTAACACGGATTGGGATTGCTCAATTGCTCAATATGCTCAATTGAGGGCAGTGTATTGCCAAAGTTTTTCCACATTGCAGATCGTCGCTCATTGTAAATTTTGATTTCTTTTATCTCTCAGTTTTGAATCATGTAATGTAAAAGTGTATTGATTTACAGAGCCCTTATTTATAATTATATTTTTTTTACTGGATTTTTCAAATTGAATATGGATTGATAATTTGTATTTAATAATTATTTTTCTTCTTCATTGACTTTATTTGACATGACATTGTTTATACTGTTATTTCTCAATTTATTTATTATTTTTTACTGTAGCATTTACAGTAATAAAATACTATTACATATTAATTAGTTTACGCTATTCATATATTTAACCTAGCCCCCAGAAAATGATGAAAGTAACTCGAATTAACATTTTTAAAAACTTTAATGTTTACGATTAAATAAAATAAATGTGATTAATAAATAATCAATTGATATTTCTAGTATTTACTTACACAGCAATTTTTTTTACAGCGAGATCCCTTGTTTGCAAAGGACTTCTTTGTAATCATGTTTAGATCTCTTATTGAGCATTCCAATCAAAGCACGGATGTCTCTGCACATCAGTCATGTGAAAATGTAACCGAATTCAAAATGCACACTGCCCGTGCTGTTTTATCCTGCCTGGATCAAGGTCGGCCCGGATCCATATTGACCGTTGCATTACTTCAATTGTGTCAGATGTGTCTGAAGGAATGTGCCGCAGTGTCGGAAGATTGTAAGACTGTGATTAGTTCTGTAGCCAAGTCCTCTGGAGCTGCTTGGCTCGGAAAACTGCTGTTGGAAGAAATGGCTATTGTGATGGAGAGTGAGGGAGAAAATCAGGGTGCGAAAAAAAAGTAAGTTTATAAATACTTGTTGAATGTTTTTTCGCCTTTATAATAAAATTGTCACATAATTTATTGCTACAAAATTGATATATTTTTCAGACAAAGAATTGAGATCAGCTATGAGGATGGAATCCAACTGCCGGTCAGTCTGACCACTGAGATCAGGTCTTTGAAGACCAGCGGCAAGTGGAAAGCTTTATTAGATTTATACGGCACTGCTACGTTAGATGATCATTTGGGATTTGCTGAGAAGAAACACTGTACCGAAGGTGAGCCATAATTTTACTATCTGAAATTATTACGTAAAGTAAAACTGGAATATTATATTATTCTTCAGTTTGAATTTCATTTCTGTTATCTCATCACTTTTTGTGATCAAATTCATTGAAACAGAATTATCACAACTCTTGTTTGTTCTGCTGGTCGGTCTCCAAAAATTCCTCGCACGTGCCGCTGTTAATATAGCGTTTTTAGTAGGTCCGAACCCGATGGCGGCTATATTATTTTCGCCTGGTCAAGTTAAAGGGCGTACCTACTAAGACCAAAGTACATGTTGCATACAGCCACAAGAAAACAAGGGTGGTTTGTCGATCTCCGCTTCTCTCAACTGGCGATGAAGATGGTGATGATGAGGTCAGAAGAAATGAAATACAAAGATGTTCAATCTAGGGACACTGCGGTGACAGAATCACAATACATTAAATTCATTCAAATATTTCCCACCATTTCAGGGTCTTTCTCGTCTTTCTGGCGCCCCGCCAATGATTATATTTTTAAATACTGCCTCATGTCCTTAGCACATCAATTTATTGGCGTCACTTCGGTAAACTTTTAATCCTGTGCGATATAGTATACATTTTTATACCTTCAAAACAACCCGGGACTACCAATCGAAAGATGTAAAATGCGTATACAAACAGGAAGGCTTATTTATAAAATATTAAACCCAACAACTTGCTCAACTTATATTCCATATTTTTTTAATTAATGTCCACACATTTTCAGAATACTTTCACTGCTACGCTCGTCTCTCTGACTGGGAAGAACTTGTCAACCAGATAGGAGATCACCTCACTCCCGGGACAGATGATGACAATTCCACATTCTGCAGCACCAATCTACCATCTGTTTTTGACTATGGTGTGTTATGGAAGTCAGAGTGGAGCCGGGACACACTTCTTCACTATGTATTCGCTGCTCATTTACAGAGAATGTCCTGCGTCACCACAGTCAAAGGGTTCTCTAAAACCAACGCCGATACCAGAAATCACTTAAAGGAGGCTATAGAAGTGTTTGATGGCAGCGTTAACAATTGGATGGGTTAGTATTATTTAAATTATCTGAACATCTTATTATGTGCTCATCAACATCTCAAAGTAAGTACAATAGAACCTCAGTTTACAAACTTCATTTTTTCTGTAAAACTGTTTGAAAATCGAGTAAACCGAAATAATTATTCCCATAAGAATCAATGTAAAATGAATTAATCTGTTGAGATCCGAAAAAAATGGCCCTTTGTCGTCTTTATTTTCTACTTTTTGCTAGAAATCCAATAAAAGCAATAAAAACTCATGGTTTTTAGGAAATTCGGGAATTAGAAATAATAAAACGAAAAGAATAAACATAAAAACAAACTTTATTTTAACTTATCTTACAAAATATGTAGTAAAGTGTTATTGTATGGAAGGGGACTCTCCTTCCATGATAACATTGTGTGCTTGAAGTTCATCAGGTTTCTGCCTCACAAAAAACTTATCCAACGATATTTGTTTCTTCTTGCTTTTTATAATGTTGCGGAAATGAAACATGACATTATCATTAAACGGATTTATAACACGATTTGATAAAGTTTTATCAGGATGGTATTTTTCCACAAGACTTTGCACCTCACTCCACTCGCGCACATTTCGTAGATCGAGGACTAAGGAACATCTTCCATTCGTTCATCAGTCCCTGAAAATAATATTTCCCCTGTCACTTGTCTTTTTCTGCTCATTAAGAAGCTGCTCTAGTTCTTCCATAGTGAGTTCTGAGATTGCTTGCCTGTTCTGCAAACTGAAGCATTTTTTCATCAGGATTTTTGTTTGTAAATCGAATCGTTCATAAACAGTCGTTAGTAAACCAAGGTTCCATTGTATTTCTTATTTATTGCCACCATGTAACTTCATTTTATATTTATTCAGCGAATTCTTATTAAGTATTTTCATACTTATTTCTATATTAATACATTTGACATCTTGATATTAATACATTTGACATCTTAAATATATTCAATCAGTGGTGTAACTATTAAAATTGGACCTCAATATGGATAGTTGAAAGGGCCCCCTAAATTGCCCTAAATGCAGTATTAATGGTGAATAATGAACAAGAATTACAAAGGCTAGTTAGTAGAATGTACCATATATGCAAGGAAAGCGACCTTATTATGAATGTCAACAAGTCGAAAGTGATGGTATTCTAGAAGGAGGAAAGCAAGACAACATGCAAAATACTTGTAGGTAATGAATGTTTGGAACAAGTAGATGAGTTTGTATATTGGGAAGTATGTTCGATAGAAACGGAAAGACAGCGAAAGATATCGAGAAAGGAGGGTGACTACAGGGAATAAAGTGAATGGCGCTTTGAATGGAATTATAGCTAATGGGAACTTGTCAACTGAGGCAAACTGTGAAAACTTAACCCAATATTAAGACATTTACATATAAAGAAGGTAATTAGTGTTTACATCTTTGTAAAAGCATCCTAGCAGCAAGCAATTGGCGATACTGGAATTGTACAAACAGTTCTTACATACCAACTTTGAATTATATATATACCATATCAAATTAATTATTCTTCGTCATTTCACTTAAAGTCATTTATGACAAAACTGAGATCTTGTTTACATAAATAATTATTGAACAAACGTTAACATTATAAACAGTGCAATGCGAATGACAGATGGTCAATATACTTGTCAGTCGTAAAAATTTGTACAATTTCACTAATGTATATTTTTTCTTTGTCGTAATAAAGACAATGTACACTTTATTTCAAATTGAATATATATTTGCGTACTGTTATTAAATTAACCTAGAGATATTAAAAACAAAGTAGCGAATATGCCGAATTTTTTCTTACTGGCAATGACACTAACAGAGGTGATGGACAGCAGAGGTGATGGAGGATGCGATGTAGACCAATTATATAATAGGATTCTTATCCCTAACAATACATTTATTTATGACCAGGTGATCCTGAGAAGAGTGACTTTCTGCTTTCTACTCTAGTGCCTTGCCTGGCACTGTGGAGAGCCGTCTCTAGGATGACGGAGAATGATATATCAGATTCCTCGCTGCTTTGGATCCGAGGGCTGTGGGCTGCGGAAACAAATGCAGACCAATACAGTACAGCTAGAATTGGCACACTGAATACGATGTTGGCTGTAAATGTTTTATTTTATTTCTGTTGACTATCATTCTTTGCCACCCCCACACAATAATCAAATAACCATAAATTTTCCATAATAAATTGTGATAAGACAAATTATAGATATCTCATAGACGAAGCTATTTATATTATATTATATGGGAAAATATGTAAGTATGGGTAATTACAGGGCTTATGACCTGTCTTCGGCTGGCTTAAATGATCACTTTACACAATGTAACGTTCACCATTCTAACCACAATCAACCTCCACATCTATCAAATTTTGATGTTTGAAAATTGTGAAAATGAAAATTGCATTTAAAATGAAAATTGTTTGAGAATCCAATTAACCTTTTAAATGCCAGCTTTATTTATTATCCATAACATACATTTAATTAAAAACAATAAAAATAAACACAATATGGTAGAAAAATGTAAAAACTTACCAAAGAATTAGTTTATCCAAATTTATGATAAAGTTTTTTTAAATGAAAATCTTTAAAAAAAATATACATTATCACAATTTCACTTTTTTTAAACTTATTTCTTAATGTTAAGTCACCGAAAGGCATCAAAAGGATCGCTCCCTTTCCCGGAACCGTTATATAAGTTTTTACTTATGTACCGGTTCCTCTCAACAAAACCAAGAAATGTTTAACACCTGAGAATTTATATACAATTATTTATTTAATATTATACAAAGAAAAATATGAGATGTTAGTTTGTGATTTTAAAAACTACATCTTTGGACGCCCCTATATGCTATGTGTTTTCTTTTTTGGTAACAACATACATATATAGAGTTAAAAAACAATTTAAATATTAGACACCAAAATAAATATTAAAAAACTTGTACAGAAAACACAAAGAAACAAAGCCAGTCAAATATCGCTAATATTAAAATAATTTGTGAATTTTATAGACACCCACAATACACTAAAAATACAATTTTGCGAAAAACCAACATATATTGAAAATAATCAGAAACAAATTCTAGTAAAAAAAGCACTCCAACAAAATAATATTAACTAAATTGGACAGTTTTGTGAAATCCCCTTAAAAAATTTCTTAAGTGCCAACCGTAGCTACCTCTGGCAGCTGTGAAATGAAGCTCATCGACAAATTCAAAGGTTTTACAACTTAATTGTGAAAGCTTAGAATCGTTGTCCATAGATAATGGTACAATTTCAAATAGGTGACGTGTAGAAAATCGTGATTCATCACGCGTACTTAAAATCGAACAGTGCGGTGCACGTTTGAAAAGTTTTGCACTTTTGTTTTGTGCCCCGAAAAGGTTAACTAATCAGAATAACTGTTATCACAGATTAACCTAGTAAATCGCTTATAGTTATGTATTTCTTCAATGCTAAATCACAACTTATGTTTCCAATCTTTGAGGTGCGTCTATTATTTGGGATCATACTCAGGTCTCAGGTATGTTTTCTAAGTTAAGAATTCTTAATGACAATTTTTTTTCAAAATTTTGTAATAATTAATTATATTTTTTTTTAGTTAGCCGAGACTCGAAGTTTTCTAGAATGCCACTCTATAATGGGGAACCTTGGTAGCCGCCACACCGAAGAAAGCATCAGGCAGGCTATTGCTCGTGTCGGTCACTCCTGGGGTCACTGTTTACCTCACCTGGAAGACGACACCCTGGCCTGGGATGTAAGACTCGCATGCAGGTACCACAACTAGGAAATATAAATTGAGTCTTAGAGTAATTAACTATCTGCAAATTCTTTAAAATTAAGTACTCAACTATTGAATCTGTTTATATCACAAGGGTGCCTGAGTTTATAGAGTTTGAGAACTGGAAAGTGGAAAGATTATTTTATTTTATTTTCATTGGGAAACAAACACTACAATTAAAACATCTAATTATACATGAGTGTAAAATTACATGAGGACCATCTTACAAGCTTCCATAGATTTATCAAATAATATGGGTTGATGGACAACGACAACAATGAGAGTCAATATAAAAAGTAGATGGAGAATCCAAGAAAAACAGGATAATTTATTACATCTTTATCGTGGACTACAAATTAATATATTGTGTTTATTGTTTCCGATGTAAGTTTCTAGAACTCCATAATTACATATGTGAAAATAAAACACTTATTTTTTTATTTGATTTGAGACATTTTTCGCCTTGTAAGGGCATTATCAATCTTAACAATTTAACTCAACAACTTGTATTTATATCTGTAGTGGGGGACAACTATATAATTTTGTTTGCATGAGATGAAAAGGGACAACATTACATATTCATTGGAATTCTGAGGATTTCCATAAATTTTTGAATGCTTCTAATACCTAAGTAATAATATCTAATATCTAAGTAACCATTCTGTTTCAACACTAATGATATTTGAATGTCATAGGTAATATGTAGAAAAGGACAGCTATATCATTTTACAACATAAAAAGACAATACGGCAAGAGAGACATTGTTGGTAATTATGTTCAACATGAATTCTATTTTTAAAATTAATGCAGCAATGTCGAATTGATGATCTTATTCAACATCCTTGGTAGATCTATAACAGAAAAAAGGTTTCGGCAGAATCAAATCCTCAAATTGTATAATTTATGATAAGAAATTAAAAAGTAAAAAATTTACATAAAAAAGTTTGTATTTATTTTAAATATAATGAGTTTTTGAAAGTACAATTAGGGGAGATCTATAAATATTAATTTGTTAATTCCCCACTTGATATTCTCTAATTATTCAAGTAAAGTAAATTTAATCTGAAACCTTTGGTTTCAAAGTGCAATGGAATTGGTGCAGATTGGTTGTTTATTTTATGATTATTATCTAAAAGATGTTTCACGAATTGGGAATCTATTTTTCTTTTTTGCCAAGATTTTTTATGTTCTGAGAACCTTTGTTCAAAATTTCTACACGTCTTTGGCCTATGTATACAGAGTCATAGTCATCACACTTTAATCTGTACACTCCTTTATATCATGCAAATAAAATTGTATAGCTGTCCCCCACTATAGATATACAAATTGTTGAGTTAAATTGTTAGATTGATAATGCCCTTACAAGGCGAAACACGTCTCAAGTAAATTAAACAAGTAGAATCAAAAAACAAGTGTTTTATTTGCACATATGTGAATATATTGTCTTTTCTACTAGTATGTGAAATGAGGAGACACGCTTCGAGCATCCATTCACGATTGATTTACAATCCATAAAAATGAATAATTTTGTCTATTACTTTCTCCATCTCAGTTGTAGAATAATTTGTACTTTTATGTTTCCTTTCGGAATCTATCTTTAACTACATTTCTTACAGATATTTTTATTTACAAATAAATAAATATATATTTATAAATGTCTCCTGTATGGGAGTTGTTAAGAAGAAAAAACACAAAAATCAGCCATTCATTCACATTCTACCAGTACGGCTGGATCATATTGTGTCCCCACACAAAACGGAGTTTCGGCTCCAACTCCGTTTACGGATTGTTAATGTCAAATTTACTATTGTCAATGTTAATCCCGCCTAATAGTGTGGTGATGAGTAAATATTTTTTATCAACGATCGAACAACCATTTTATCGCATAAAAATATACAACAGTGATTTTTTTACTATAGTAAAAATTTCTCAATAATCACACAACCGAGTTTTAATTAATACCTTTAAAAGCCAAAAGCCACTTTAAAATTACCCATTTCACTTCAAGAAACAGTCTCAAGTTCCAAAATAGTGCACACCTAATCAACTAACCTTAAATAATTATCTGTTTTTATGCAGATCTGTGTACACGGCTCATCTCCAAGACTACCTTAAGTCTCAGATGACTGACAGTGAGAGTGAGAGTGAGGCCTGGCGTACTGCAAGCAGACTGATCGAGTCACTCAGAGAGACCCAACGGATGGCAGAATTGCGTTTGGTAAAGGCGGCCATTCTACAAAGAAACTTTGAGCTGTCTGAGAAATTCATTAAGAAACATATTCAGTAAGTGTACTCAGCATTCATTCCAAAATATACATTTTTTAGTTGTAGAAAAGAAAAAATAAACACACTTTTTAATTCATGTTCAAAACACTTTTCCATTAAGATCAGTAAAATCATCTGTTCTCATAAAATTTCTTCGATAGCCGTTTTGTCCCCGGGCTTTCTATTGATAATATGACCATCTATACAGTAATAAAGATCATCATTAACCTGGACCGATGGTTGCTTTGGTCCTCTGCTGATGGTGAGCCGAGCTCCGATGCTGGATGTTCTTGATCTCCAATGTTTTGTTGTACGTGTTCAGACCGAATTATTTTGACCAATCAAAATAATCAACTACCAGAGCGCCGAGTGTTAAAAGATTCTTATTCCACAAGCTACCGACCACAATTGGCGCAGAAAGCGGCGACCTTCACACCGCGCAAACAATCATACCATAGCAAAAAAACCATGGGGTGCCAGTCGAAGGAATCAAACGCGCATAAACATCATCTAATAACCAAAATGTACGATTTATTTTACGTATAATACTGGCTGATTATACCAATTTAAAGCAATCAACTATGCAGCAGACGTACTGGTCTACTGGTTAAGGTATTCGCCTAGTGATCCAATAGTTGGGGGTTTTAGCCTTATTCCAGGAGACCAGCATGTTAGTCCTATTTTCATAGCACAAGCATTTAGATTAGTTAGAAAATAGGAAGAATATTGATGTGACATGTATGCCGTGTACGCATCTCAATTAAAATTTTAAAAAAAAAGCATTGTAATAATGTTGGGCAAATTCAAAAGATTATAATTCAATTGTTTTTTAATATCTTCAAATTTAGAAGTTTTATTTTTGGAATGTTCGCATTAAACGTGTAAAGTTGTAAAAAATTTAAATTTAGAACATTGATTTAAGCGACCATCTAAATATATGTAGGTACTTTGTCTGATTTCAAAATATATTCATACATATGAATTAGGTACCTAACACATGATTTAATTTTCGAATGATTAATTCAAATGACAACACACATTTTTGTTTCATTCCATGATTCGAATATATCAATATGAAAAAAGGTGGAAAATACTCCCGACACGAGTTATGTTTAAAACTTGTATCGAATGTGAGAAAATCAACAATTTTATTGTCGTCTCTTTCTATTCAAACCTTCCTCTCTCGCATGATTTACGTAACAATTAACGCCATTAATTATTTATCTGATACATAAAATAATTTAACTATTAGCGTCATCTTGAAAACATCAAATTCATGTAAAATTTCTCAAATTTCAAACTGGAAAAATGCTACAATTAAAATATATATTAATAGAAAAGATCAAACATCTAGATTATTTTTTGAAAACGTTTTCAAGTATATGTATTCTGAATAACAAAATCTGATGTTTTCGTCAAAAAGGCAAAAAGATAAATTAATAATATTAAGAGTAGGTCCTAGAACAGAGGGAAGAAAGATTGCGGGAATATGTATGTATATAATCTAGCTTCAGTTAACATAGTGTGTTTATTATCAACCGACGTTTCCATACTTAATGGTAATGTTTCATTAATTCATCTGTCAATAATTCAATTAATTTATAATGACATAAAAAAAATAAAAAATTATGACTTATCTAGTATTATTTTCTCTATGGTGTGTTCGCAGATACTTGAATGAGAATGAAGAACTGTCCTGGGGCCTGCAGCTCACCAAGCTGATGAGACTGAAGGCAGAGAATGAGACTGACATGGGTGGAAAAATAAACTTCATACTCGAGGCTTGGCAATATGGAGGTGTTTTAAATTTATATTTATTTGTTATCGTTCTTTCTCACGTGATAGAATATAAATCGATAAATATTACTAGATATGCCTTTAATTCATGAAAATTTTGAATGTATCGTTTCAGAAAATGTGAGAAAAGAATGCTACATGAATAATGATGCAAAATCCCTCGTTGATCTCCTGGTGAACTCTGCCGAGATGGCCGATCAGTTGTGCTCTCAACTCGGCGATCCTTATTGGGGAAACCCTGATAATATTTTGCTAGTCAAGAATGCGCTTGTCGAAGTTGTCACTCATGACAGTGATGTGTCTGCCAGCGCTATTGAAGAATGTGGTAAGTGTAACAATATATGTATGTCTAAATTTGTACTTATTTAGAAGAGGGGTATCGGTAATCAAAGGAAAAAGTACTTTACTTTATGGGATTTGGAGTGATGTAATTCATAGGAATTGTCTCACCGTCCCATAGCTATATACGAATATATATTTATTGACGGTTCAGTCAGTTGAAGGTAGTCAATCAGAAAGGTATATACGTTTTATCCTGATTTATTCTACAAACTAGCGCTGATGACTAGCTCTGACAACTAGATTCACCATATCTTTTTATTTAGGTGCAAGAGTACCATTAAGGAATTAACATCTTTATTTGTTTTTTTCATCTATGTATAATTTAGGATTTTAGGGTTTACACCAAATGCAACGCAACATTAACTAAACTACACTGTAATTTTGCCATCTTGATCGTACAATATTATAGATTAAAAAATATATTTTTAAAATTCTAATCAAATTCCTCAGTAATGCATCCAGATAGATTGAGACCGAAGCTCATTGAATACAGTTCACACCGCTTGAAGCAAGCTGTGAAGCTTGCAGAGGACACCTATAAAGCTACTGACTCCAAAGTAGAGTGGTGTCGTGTGCGGAAGATCAGCAAGAACTACTCATCGAGGAGAGAGTTGGAATTCAAAGCTGAGACGTACATGCGCTTGGCCCGATATTGTCGAAAGGTCAAAGAAGAATATGGAAATAGTGAGCTAAATATTTGTTTATTTTAAATATGAATTAAATATATTAATTAGAAAGATATACATATAAAATCAATTTTATCGAAAAATATTGTCGTTGCGCCACCGGGATTCGAACCTGGATCTCTTTCTTAACCGGGAAAGGTGCATTATCCAACTATGCTACAGCGACAATATTTTTAGTGACAATTTTCGAACTCATATTTTACCTTTTTGATATTAATACATTTAATCGTTCCATTATTTGAAAGAGCCATCTACCTAATTTTTACAGAATCTCAAATACCTTTGAGTAACTGATAGCAGTTATTTATTTATTCTTAATATAGTGCATACATAAGTATTTTTATATATGCTCTAATATAAACAAGATCAAAATCATTCCTTTTTACTGCAACTTATCTTTCACATATTTGCTTAGTTTCATTTTAAATCTATGTAGTTTCTCCTCCTTTCTTATGTTTTCTAGCATTTTATCAAAAATCTTCATCGCACTGTACATCATCAATTTCTGAGATTTAGCCTTCTTCCTGAATGGCAGTCTCAATCTATATTTTCCTCTTGTGTGATGTTCGTGGTCATGTTGATTTGCATCAATTTTTCATATAAATTCTGCCGATATTTTCTTAGTAAGGATTCTATAAATAAATACCATTACATTGAAATATATTTTCTGCTTAAAGTCATCATATTCAGATCTTCCAGCATTGCACTGATCAGAGTATATCTATTTTTCTTAGTATTATTCTCAAAGCTTTATTTTGCAACACTGACAATTGTTGCATTTCTTCTTCATTAGCCAAAAACAAAATGCTTCTGTAGTAGTTGGATGTGAGGAATAATAACAGAGCTGTATACTATTTTACTTAACTCAGTACTAATAAATCTTCTGATCCTTTCCAGAAGTGAGATTTTTTTACAATCAAATATTTTTATTCTTTTTTTTGACATTGTATATTAGAGAACTTTTAACAGATTACACAGTCAGTCTGTTGTTTATAAAAATTCCTCTAATCTCATATGATCACAAATATTATTATTTTTAGGTGATGACTTGATACTATTGATTATAACTGGAGTGACGCAAGCCATGGCATGTGGTCACCAGGAAGCCAAAAAATTATTTCCTGTGCTTCTGCTCGAATTGGAATCACTGCCGATAAATCATCCAATTATGGAGGTTTTTAGAAAAGAGGTAAAATAATTTACAGTAAAATGTAGATGAATCCTGATAATGGTTCTAAATATGACAACATAAAAAACACAATACGTGTCTCAGACGCATACATTATACATGCATAGAATATCTTTCTCTGGCTCAAAAAATATTCAGTTTAATAAATATGATATATAAAAAATAAAAACTCTTCTGCAGAGGACCAAATCCTGGTCTGCCGTGTGTCAGGCGAGTATATTAATCACTGCACTGATAACAATGAAATGTAAAAATAGCAATTTAAAAATATCTTATGCTCTTTATTAATACTAGTTTATTACAAAGATCACCAAGGGTAACTAATTTTCAAATATAATTCAATATTGATATTTAGATTTTGTATTAAGAATGTATGAAGTATATAAAATATAAATCAATGTATTAAATTTTAACACATAAAATCTGCATTATATACTTGTAAGACAATTTTACATCACACCTAAAAGGGTAATAGCAATATGATAAAGCTTTCGCTTCAATACTCGGCGCCTCGAAGTTTTTTTTTTATTTAAAAAAAAATAGATGACTCCTGTACTGATCCCGGTATTGGTAAAGGCATAAATAAAACGCAAGGTAAAAGTGATAGTATAAAAATGTTATTAAATTTTCTAATACAGTTATCGTAATAAATATTAATGGGGAACCTGCTGAATATTCTATGCTAAA
This sequence comes from Eubasilissa splendida, assembly GCA_031772225.1. Classification (NCBI taxonomy): domain Eukaryota; kingdom Metazoa; phylum Arthropoda; class Insecta; order Trichoptera; family Phryganeidae; genus Eubasilissa; species Eubasilissa splendida. The sequence continues at coordinate 9,077,311 of CM062865.1, read as the reverse complement.
ATAATAATTATAATCTTTCAGGTATCGGTATACTTTTCTTTTCTGTTGCTGAATGAATGTGGATTTCAATTGAAATGCAGTAGGTTATGGATTAGGATACTTGCATAGAAAAATTAAAGAAGTTTGTTAAATTAAATATTGGGTCGCCTGATAAGTCTTTGCGGTTAAATTATTTACATATTATAAAATCAAATTTTCATACAAAAATTGCAACATTTCAATCAATGCGATATTCTCCATTATTGTTCAGGACTTTGTGCATCTTTCAACCGATTTGTCAATGCCGTATCGAAATAGTTATCGAGCCAATTTCTGAGGTCATCGTTGTTGTTGAACGTAACGCCACACGTTTGATTGGAGAATGACCAAAATAGGTGATAATCTGATAGAGCGAGTTCAGGACTGTGGTGGATGCGGCAGAATTTCCCAGTTTAGCTCCTGGATGACCATTTTAACCTTGATTAAAGGCAAAAAGAATTATGTGTCGAAAATGTTCATTTTTCTCAACTTGACACTCCATTAGCACAAAAATTACATTTTAGATTTTTAAAAATGTATGCCATTTTTTGTCACAAAACAAAATACAGTAAAATCCCATTTATTAGAAGTTGAGGGGACCGAAAATCAAGAAAAAAGTTCGAATAACGATTTAGGATAATGAATATAAAAATTTCAAAAATTCGATTCTTTTTTACATACTAACTTTTTTCATAGCAACTCGAAGTAATTATATACACCTATATCCACACATTTAAAATTAACAAACAAGTTGTCAAAATACAGTGCAAACAAATCACAATATTTTTTTTTTTAAAAAAACACTATTATAATGAACTATCTTTTCGCGCCATTTTTAATAACGACATAATAGTCGAACTTGTCAACCCGACATTTCTCCGCTGAAGTTAGCGACAAAAGTTTCCAGCGCTTTTAAAACATTTGTTTTGTGGTGGTGGCGGCGACATTTGGCACTCGCCTTTCAATTGTCGACAATCTCATTAATGGAGTCACGTATTTTTCTGTTAATTTTGTTTTGGATAATATTTTTTGTCAATCTTTTGTATAAATTCGATTTTTAGCAACTGTCGGCGTTTTTTACAAGTTTCGCATTAATGCTATTATAGAGAATATAAAATTATAAAAATGTTTTCATTTAAATTTAATGAAATATGGAAAAGTCTAAGGAACGCAAACCACGCATTCGCGAATTTCAAAATGTCTACAACGTATATAGAGAAAAAAACAAATAATATTCTTTACATATAAAACAATGGCAATAAAATAATTAACAAGATACGAGAAAATCTGAGAAACGCGAACTACACATTCTTTAAAATGCCTTGAAAAAAAGAAAATTAAATAGAAAGAGAAATGTCTGTATTAAAATTAATACAAATTAAAACATTTATAAAACATGGTAAAGTCTGAGGAACTCAGCTGCGTACAAACGTTTTTACAACAAAATATACAAACGCTACGTAAACAAAAATAATGATGGTAATAATACGGAACAGAAGATTGGCAAGCACTGACATCGGAGCTAGCAGCTGGGAGAACTAGAGAACTGCGTTATCTATAAGGGCGCAAAGATAATATTTGCTACCTTTTTCTAATGTAAAGAAAACGAGCGAGAGAAAATAGCATGCGACCTTATGTTAAAGCGTTGCGGTAAAAAATAAATATTTCAAATTGAGGACGCACAAGATATATTTGTCATCTTTTCTAGTTTACAGAGAAAGAATGAGAAAACAAACAATAAGAATTAACTTGATGCATCGTGAATCGGTATAGGGACGGAACTACCCATTTTGATGGTCTTGGACTTTGGACAGGCATATCGCGTAGCGCATGTGTATTTTCCAGATTGCTGACATCTGACAAAAAAAATCAAATTAGGCGAAAAATAGATCGACAAATTCATCTGATAGGGTCCAAAATTAGCTTCGAATAACGATATTCGATTTATAAGCACAATTTAGTATGAAAACTTTCCAGAGGGACCACATTCTGCTCTAAAACTTCCACTTGCGGCGAATTTTGAATAAACGTTCTTCGAATAAATGGGGTTTTACTGTAGCATGAAAATAGTTTTTTTTTTTTTTAATTATTTAAGTCTTATTAGACGACCCCAACAATTGTAAAGGGGGGCGCAACAAGAACTGCAATTTTAAATCGGTGGAAAAACTTTTATTTAAATGTTAATATTTATTAATACTTATTGGGAATATCAGTCTCAGTGTAAGGTCTGTAGAGTTAAGTTTGTTCCGTTTTTAACGCGATTATTGCATGACCGAACTGAATATTTACATAAATTCATTTTCGTTTGACAATTGTTTTCGTGTGAACTCGTCAATAATACAAATAATTCTTTAAAATACTTTATGGACTATTTTTTGTGTTTCTATTAACTATTGTTTTCGTGTGTTTACTGCTATGCATACTAGTGTAGTGTAATTTATTATTTAAAGTACATTTCATAATATTTTGTGAAACCTTAAAATGGCTTCAGTACGTGATAATTCCCGCAAAACTTTAACCATGGCACAAAAAATAATGATATTGAAAGACATCGACAACAAAGTGGACAGTAAAGGCAAGATAGCCGTAAAATATGGTATTCCGGTTTCGTTTCTCTCCACAATTTTAAAAAATCGGAAGAAGATTGAAGATGCGTTTGATAGATGTAAGGCGAGCGGTTCCCAACAGCGTGTACGGCCTGCCAAATATGAAGAATTGGAAGAAAAACTGTTCGAGTATTTCTCCCAAATCCGATCAGCGAATATATCTACTTCTGGTTTAATGCTTATTGAGAAAGCAAAGTCGTTGGCTCATCAGATGGGAATTGATTTTAAGGCATCTAATGGGTGGTTAGATCGCTTTAAAAAGCGACACAACATTGTTTGCCTCGCGGTTTGTGGCGATTCCCAAAAAGTTGATGAAGAAGAAGTTTCGAGCTGGATAACAAACAATCGGCATATTTGGGAGAAATACGACGCAAAAAATGTTTATAACATAGATGAAACTGGTGTGTTTTATAACATGATGCCAGATCGGACACTAGCTCTTAAAGGAGAGAGATGTCATGGAGGAAAACGTAGTAAGGAACGCCTGACGGCCGCGTTATGTACAAATATGGACGGATCCGATAAAGTAAAGATCACAGTCATCGGAAAATATAAAAAACCACGATGCTTTAGAGGCCTTACTTTTAGCAGTTTTCCCGCTGTTACTTATTGCCATAATAAAAAAGCGTGGATGACGCGGGAAATATTTAAGAGCTTTGCTATTACGATGCAGAGAAAAATGGCAGCACAAGATCGTAAAATATTGATGATTTTGGATAATTGTTCAGCACATTACGCACCGGAAATTGTTGCGCCAAATATAGAATTTCTGTTCCTACCTCCTAATACTACGAGTGCTCTCCAACCGCTAGATCAGGGAATAATACAGAACTTCAAAAGCCATTACAGAAAAAGTTTATTGCATTCCTGTATTATACAGGTAAACAATGGCTGTTCTGTAGAAAACTTAAGAAAATGGACGGTATTGGATGCATGTCGAGCTATGAGTATAGCATGGCAATCGGTAACATCTACAACAATCGCGAATTGTTTTAAAAAGTGCGGGTTTTCTTCGCTGCCCGTAGATGAAATTGACGCCCCTCAAGCGAGTTTAACAACGGGTGAAAGAATTTTGTTGAGATCTACAAGTTACGATGATTTTATTTCTTACGACCATGAAGTGATAACGTCTGCTTTGTATGTTCCCGCGCCTCGCATTACGGTATCTGAGACGAGTGATGAGGACAAAAATGACACATTGAATGAGGAAAGCAATGAAATCTCATTTGCTTCGTTACCGTCAACTTCCGAAGTTTTTCATGCCTTAGATGTTCTCCAACGATACGTATCGGGAAGACCAGAATTACCGGTGGATGCATTTTCCCACTGCGATGCATTGGCTAAAATAATTATACGAGACAGTGAAAGAAATGTTAAAACTAAACAAGGGAAAATAAACGATTATTTTAAGTGAACAATGTTAAAGATCATTTTTAAGTGAACAATTTTATCGATTATATTTTGAAGTGGTTGCAGCCGTTACCGGTAAGTACCTTCGTAATTTATATACGACTCATTTTATAAAAATGCCACGATTCAACTGTAAAATTTTTATTTTTGAATTATTTTTTATGTTTCATGCCCAAAACTATGTTTGAAGCGGCTCTACATTTAAACACAATTAAAATATTTAACCAAACAACTAAAAATATGTATGTATTCAGTTCCCTATGGCCTTCCTCCTCCTTTGTTTGCAGAATTTGCGATCTTTTTTGAAGCCGCGCAACATTTTTTTGCGACGGCGCGTAACATATATGTAGTAGGATATTTTTTTTTTTTTTTTTTTTTTTTTATTTCGTTATATGTGGGAATTCGTTATAACGAATTTTTATTTTTTGGTCCCTTGGATTTCGTTATATCGCGGTTTTACTGTATCAATGTATTATAACATGTGTATTAATGTTTTTATATTTTAGTTATTATGTTAGGAAAGATTTTATTTATTTGATTATTTATTTGTGATTAGCTGAATGAAATCCCGTTATGGTACTTCCTGCCCTGGTCGGCCCAGATAATGGCCCACTTGCCCACTCTCAGAAGTTCTCTGTACCACATAGCCAAGCAACTAGCTACCAACTTCCCCGCTGCTCTGAGACACCACTACCGATTGTCCAGACAGACCTGGGAGCCTTTACCATCGATGGCAAATATAATAGTTAGGTATGAATCATTTCTATTGCTTCAAAAATATTTACATTTAAATAGCTGTATAATAGAGCTGTAGGAATTATAATTGACCCTTATCTCATATAAACACATTACAAATAAAATTTTAAAAAACTTTAGAAATATCAGAAACTTTACAGTAAAACCGCATTAATTCAAATCCCTTTTATTTGAAATTCGATATAATTCGAAATTTTCAAACCTTTCATGAAGTTTGTCCCAAATTGTCAGTTTCATATTTAATTTACCTCTTTAACACGAAAATCCCATTAACATGTAGTACAAAATAATTTTCAGGCCCTCGCATCATAAATCAATACATTTTTAAGTCACATAATTCGAAAATTTTGAGTAAATAAAATTAACTAAATTAATTCAATTCTTTTTGTGCTTTCGAAACAAATCTCTATCATGTGCGAGCGCCAATAGAGAAACTAATTGGTTATATATATTTTGACAATTGAATACATATTAATATTATGTACACAGAAGATTTTGAACAGCCGTGAAAACCTATGAACATTTTTAAATAAAGATTTTTTTATTTTCACGTACCTTTCTACTTCATTTACTTTTCTATAAATTACCATATAAATTAAATTAAATTAAATTTTGTTATTTTTTCTTTCCCAGTTTCTACTCTTCTATGTTATTAGATCTGGAAAATTCTTTGTGAAAACAATAAATTTCTAAAATAGAATTTAGATACATATGTAGTCAAGCTCTTAACACATTGACTGTCGATCACACTCACGGTTTTTATTACGTTATCTTGCTAGGTGCCACTGACGCCTAAGGGCGGACCATTTCTATGTATATTTATTTGCATCAGTATGTTCCCGGCATCTCCTGCGACCTGTTGTTTTTGTGGTAGATGTGTGCTTGAGCAATAATAGCATTTGTTAATGTTCCAGAAAATAAATAATCAGTGGAGAACGATGTGCTATGACTGCACATGTGACGTGTGAATAAGTAAAAATAAGAATAATGAAAATTAGAATAAGTTTCACCTTGAGGCAGGCAAAAATGATTACCTTGTATCTTTTAATCTGTGATGGTTATATTATATAATTAAAAATGTGATTCTAGGTTTGATCATCTTCTGGTTGACCGCAACACGGAAACCATGGCCAAGGCCCTTGGCTCTCTGTGTTGCCCGAAGACTGTACTAAAAAACTCTATTGAAAAACTTCTCAATTCATTCAAATCTTTAGGTTTGTAATTTTTATTCTCAATCATAACATTGTCACTTTAATAATGTAGCAAATTAAACTATTTTCAAGTGTCAATGTGTATTATCGGTACATATGCACGGTGGATCAGCAGGGATCTATCCAACAAGGAATTAATGTAGTGATGCCCTCATAGTAGAACACATAGTGTGAAGATACATTATTACGTTATATTTGGTACCTACCGCGCACGAGATGGGTTGGGAATTAACATTCACAAATTGGCAGGGAAAGGAATTCGAGCAACGGTCTTTTTCGGGTGACAGATATCAACCTGCACGGACGGTTAATCTGGTGCATAAATAACGAAAATGTGACTTCATATAAGTGAGGAAGGGTGAGAATAATTGAATATTTTTGACATCTGTGTTGTCCTGCATCATATTCTAATGTGTAATTTCAGGATAGATGCATCCCTTCCTCATTCTTTCGTTCCTCGTTATTTCTCATTTCAACTTCTTAATGGTTATTTTATTGTTACCTTTTTGCTAAAACTCCTTCTGCGGGCATGACGGGAAAGGAGTCATGCCACGACATACTTTCGACCACAGGAAGGATTTCTTCTAAACAATGAAGGAGGGGCACGATTTGATCTCTACCGCTAAACAGTACCCGACAGAATAATTTTTACAACCGAGGAAGACGCAAGCAATCCATAACAAATCAAATGCAAGTAGATGACCCAGCCTTCCTGACGTTTCGGCGAGTCAAAGTTACAAGTTTTAACGTGTGCCTTGGACTAGCCAAATCTAAATGAAGACTGTGAATCTCTGCCGCAATGGGCAATTACTACGCGTGAAATGGTTGTAAAAATGAATTTATTTGTGTACTAATAATTTAGAACTTATGATTTTCTATTCATTTTCTGATTTAAAAACTAATGGTTTTCCTGCTCGTGTTAAACCAATTTATTTGATAAGTTATTTTGTGCTACATCTAACCCGACAAACTGTCAGGTGACAAATTTATGTGTCCTATTTCCTAGGTAAAGATTTCACATTACTAAGAATCAAGTGTTCCAGCACACTATTACTTGTACAAAATTATGTTGACTTAGATATTGAAATAGTAGTAAATTTCATTATTTTATTGTGGCAAAATTGCCAACCCGATCTCTTTCATCACATCACATTTTAGTAATGGATCACTTACTGTATTCTACTTTAATATTCTGTTTTCTTATTTTTTTTTTATTAAATTTTGTGATTATAAAATTTGAAATAATCTTCTTATTTTTCCTGGAGAATGCTGGCTAAAGTGAGTGGCAGGCGATATGGTGAATTCTGTGAACCAGACCCACGCACTTCATGTAATACCCTGAGCAAGTCAGTGGATTTGCATATACGGTGTTAAATTATTATTATTATTAGAGATTACACAAACAGCACGCAGGTGGGCAGATCTCTGCTTCCAAATGAAGATGGCGATATCACTCACTTCACCCGCGGCTCACACAATTATCACTGTGCACAAATCACAGGATCACAATACAGTACTGATGCACCGGAATTGAACAAATCCACACCACTACTGCAATCGCGGTGTCGCAACCGAACAAGTATCGCGTCGCGTTAACGTCTGCTGACGTCAAGGTCACAATTCACACTAAAAATAAGCAGTAGGGAAAAAGGATGGGTGGGAATTTGAGCGTGGAAAGGTGTCAATAATATAGGTTACGACTGATTCTCAAGAAGCACCAAAAATGTGTTTGATGAATAGGGAACAACAGTAGAGCCCCGATTTTTAATTTTTGAAGGGACCAACAAAAATAATGTAAACAGGGAAATTGTAAATTGGGGGTATTAAATAAAACAGAAAAATAAAAATACATTTTGTATGGAAAAAATCAAACAGTGCTTTTTGCTGTATGTTTTTTTAAATAGTTATTTCGTACATTACTAATGCTAGTAAAATATGCTTTGAGGCCTTCAATATGCCTCACGACACTGTCCTTTGTAGAAACTGGATTTAAGGGATGAGCAGACACTTCTTCTTCGTAGAAAGATTCTTCTTCTATCAAGTTTTTATTTATATGACTGTCCACTATTTCATCAATTTCCACTTCGTCCAATATTATCACGTTGGAAGTATGTAATTTTTGACGAAATTTGAATATATTTTAGACGTAAATCCCGGGAAAGACAAATATAAAACAGGGTTTTAAATATACTCAAATGACACGAGACTGCAGAAATAAAATAACACGCAAATGAAGAGAAAACGTGAATTCCGGGCATGTATAATCAAGGTTCCGCTGTATATTTTATTTGTTTGTTTCACAATTACATAGTGCATATATATATGTATTACATATTTTATTTGTCGATTTATTGATTAAGAGTTTTTAATTACGACATATTATAAGCTTTTGCAATTTGATATTTTCATAGGGCCGGATGTGTGATCAGTAGTAACTTTTTACTTTAGTAAAAAAAGTTACTAAAGTAAAAAAAATTGCGAAATCGGGTTATTTGATCGTTGGTAAAAAATATTTACTTCGCAAAAGCACCTACTTGACTTGCGTAATGCTTCCCGGTTCCATCTATTACGTAACTACGGGGTTAAATCTTTTCTTAAAACATTGCTATTTACATATTACAGATATTCACTAATTATTATTTTACTGAAAATATAGTTTTTTCTTTGATTCCTTTTTTCAAATTAATATTGATGGTTACAATGGTTTTCCAGATATATCTAGATGGGTTGAAGCATTGGGTGTATTGTTCAAACACATTTATCCAAACGATGATTCCAATTCTTCTATCCGGATCAGAGGCCCAGTGTTCAATGTACTAGACAAGTACAAAGCATCCTTTGAATCTCTTTTGGAAAGTGGTAATGTATTTCATCAACTATGATATTAAAACAAATTTATTTATAAAATTAACAGCAAACTTTTGTAATTTTAATAAATGTATACGCTATAAAAATCCTATTATTTTATTGTTCCGATGTTACTCATAGCCATCATGAATACTCACAGCTATTATGTTGGCTATTCGGACTGATGCCATCATGTTGTGGCATTATGCACAGATTTAGGTCTTTCTCAGGTGCTAGTTTTTTTAATCTTCAAAATATTTTAACTGACTTATAATAATTTGTGTAGACACACGCATGAAGGTTATATATTACGATTTCATGATGTACTCTGTCAATAAAAACATAGTACATAGGTTGTTTCAGTTGGCTTTATTCAAAAGAACTACTTAGAAGATATTTACAACCGTCTTATATGGGCAGAATTTGGATTTGGTATGATGCATGTGACATATATAAGTATGTGTTTTTACATAGTACAAATAGCATGGGAATTAGTCGCATGTTCAGCTTGCAGGTGTCCTTTTTTGCTGTTAAATATGGCACACGAGAAAAGTCGTACATGGGGTATCATGTACTTGTTTGTTTGTAAGTAGATGGATTCTCGGTTATCCACGTTCGTAACATTGGCTATTTGAACTTTATATACTTCTGCCCGGAAGAGATTCAGATAACTAGCCAAACCATCATCTATGGTTTTTAAGCCAAAAGGTTATCTTTCTACCCGAACCTCTTCATCTGTTGATTTTCTCTTGTTTGTCAGGGTACAGTGTCTCATAAATCTCAGGGTGTTTCATGACATGTCCAGAGTACATCAGTTTTTTTATCTCTATGGTATGAGTAATTTCCTTGGCTTTCTGCATTCTCATTAGCACTGTGTCATTTCTTAATCTGTCAGTCCAGATGCTATTTAGCATGTGTCTGTATACCCAAACGAAGATTGTGACTACAAATAACATTTATCATTTTAATGAATATAATATAGCTCTCACTTTTTATACTTTAAACTTGATTACCTTGGAGAAGTCCCAGCTTTCATGCAATCTGCAACTTACCTCATTCTATCTGTTAATGTTATTGCAAAATGCTATTGAAAGACACATGTGAAAATAAAACACTTGTTTTTTAACTCTACTTGTTTAATTTACTTGAGGCGCGTTTTGCCTTGCTTTCGGGCTTGTTCTACAAATTTACCTAGGAAACAATTTTAAAAAAGCTATCGGAAGATTAAAATGTTATAGAAAATTGCAATATTATCTTGAATAATTTAATTATTCATTCGTGCATCGTCATCTCAGATACATCACTCTGTTCACAAGTCGCACACTTTAGAATCACCATTTATCAAGTGGTTTTTATCTAGATGTCAGCACCTTTCAACACCAACTCGAGCAGATATATTTATCTGTGACAAAATTGGATGACATAGTCGGCAGAAGGAGTTTGGCCAATTTCAGTCCGTACTTGGCTAGATATGGCGAAGAACAAAATGGTGCATTGGAAGTGTTTGGCCAATATGAAGAGTACAACCAGAATGTTCCTCCAAATATACGGAATCACATAACGATTGAGAGATTCGATAGCGAGGTCAGTAATGAAAAATTGTTTAATACTAATAGTAATGCATTTATTCCAGCGTGATCGGGGTTTTTTTTTTATGTAGACCCGATTCACCATAAAGATAATATGATACATTTAAGTTAATAATATTTATGTTATAAAAAAGAAAAGCAAAAAAAGTTCACACACATATATAAACAAAATATAAATACTACATTTCAGTCACGGCTATTATTGTATCTGTAGCTATTCTGTAGTCGTTGCCATTCTCCGGTCAGGGAACCAGCTTTCCATGAGAGCGCCGCTTGCACTAGTGAGTTGGTGCTGAGCTCCAGCCGCAGCTTTATGCCTGTAATTCGATGTCTTAGAAACAGAACGAATCCATGTATATGGCCTTCGGCAAATATTGTAGATGCGCTACAATAACGCACCAGTCTGAACAGTATTCTGTATGAGTTGTTGCACTGAATTCGGCTGGTAAAGAACGATTTAAACAGGATCCTCTTCACCTCCTTACTGCATCAGTAGAAACGCCATGACAGCATATTTGGACGAATACTCAACTGTCTCCTCTGTCGTTCTATGTCATCATCATCTTGTCAATCTTCATTGAATATATGGCCAAGGTATTTGACCTTATTTTGAAAGTTCAATTTCGTCCCAAACAGCCACACAGGAAGGATATTATCTCGTCCTTTTCCATATTTGAACGCCATTATGACCGATTTGCTGACATTGTATAAAATATTGTGTTCACAGGCATATGTTTCGCATATCTGTAAAAGCTTTCTTATCGCTTTTATAGATAGCGCCACTACAACCATATCATTGGCATAACTAATGTGGTTCACATTTGTCCCACCCATGTGGCAGCTGATTAAATCTCTAGAAAAAATAAGGACTGAAGAATATTTTAATTTACCTTTTAAGAGTCCAAAGCTTCTATTGGAAAAATACTCACTGGCCGAAATGTACAACATTGTCATTATTCAGGATGAGTTGTCTGGTCTCCTAGACCTTCTGGGAATTTGAAAGATTTAGTAATTACAAGTACGTATGTAGATGTGGGAAAAAATTTATGGAGTTATTAACAGTCACTGGAAAAAACCAATGAATGGTGCTGGATTTAAGCATGATGAATAATTCCCAGGCAAGCAGTGTTCCTGTGCTAAAACTTACAAATATATTCAATTACATGCATATCTATTCATGACAAAATTACATACATATTCAAGACGGAATTACAGATGTATTCAAGGCAGACTTACATACGTGTTCAAGACAGAATTACACATTTATTCAATATACAAAAATAATATTTTTATCAATTTAAATGACACAGTTTGGTGATTTTTTTTTTTTAATTTCTGTAAATTGTTTCAGGTAACTGTTAAATCAACATTACGCAGGCCAGTACGAATTTGCATGATCGGATCCGATGGCAAGAGATATGGATTCTTAGTGAAATGCGGGGAAGATCTGAGGCAGGATGATAGAATCCAACAGCTATTCCAGCTCATGAACCACCCGCTTAAAGAAACTGGAATGGCCATCTCCACTTTCAAGGTAAGTCACTAAGAGGAGTCATCAAAGTATTATATATATATATATATATGTATAAACAATATTATAGAGTTAAGTGGGTCTAATATCACATAATTTAGAATCACATATCTTGTCATTTCACATGCTTTAAAATCAACTCTATTTTTCTGGTCTAAAAAAATAATGGTTTCAGGTTTTCCCGCTGTCCCACAATGTGGGCCTGATAGAATGGGTAGAGGGATGCGCCACCCTCCGCGAGTTGGCATGCCATGCAGACCCCAAGACTGAAGGTAACCCGTGTCTAGGCACGATCATATTCGGTGATTATAAAATAGTGATTAGTTTCTTTATTCTCTACCTGCATGTTTTCTGTTCTAGAAATAATTAATCAAGCCAGAGCAGTAAGGGACCAGAAGATAGGTGAAATTCCTGGCAGTCTACTGGAAAAATATGGAAAACTGGCCGCTAATGTTTCAGAAGCCAAAGTTTTATATTATGAAGCGGTGAACAAATTCCCTAAATATTTACTGAGGTAATATTATTTATATCTTAAAGCTTTCCTTTCAATAATAATTCACATTTTACGATTTTTACCAAAATGTGGGTTTTTATTATTCATTTATATCAGAAGTTCTACACTAGATTTGACTTTTTTTAAACTATTACTTAGATAGGACCTTTACACTAATCTAAAACTAATAAACTGAATGTTATTTGCCATAATTAAAACAATACAAACATTATAAGAAAGACTGCAACCACTAAATTCATTTTCCACGTGCCACAAAATTGCCTTAATATGGAAAATTCTTGCATATCCAAAATATATTTTTTATAATCTTGAAGCCAAAATTATGGTGACAAATCTGGATTGAGATAAATTAACAAAATGTTAAAAATCAATAGAGTTATAAACCATTCAATTTGCTTATGAAATGCAAATGATTTTAAATAATATATTTTATTTACTTACATGCTTTGAGGCTTCACCTACTATTTAAATCAAAAACACAATAATTTATTACTAAATAATATGTATTTATATTGATCCTATTAATGTATTTTTTCGCGTCATATAGCCGATTTGAACGTAAAATTCGCGCTTTCTTAATTTTCGTTAAAAAATGCCACAAATAAATGTTTTCACGCATATTTTAGATATAATATGAAGTAATATATTTATTCACAAAACAAATTGCAAATTCCGTAAATTAGACAGTTTTACTCTGATTTTAAAGGAAGACAATATTTTATTGAATAAAGTAAACATTTTATGTATTTATTTTGTATGTAGTCACAATTGTTTATTTCGTTTATATTTAACACCGTTGTCTTTTAACCTGTTTGTTTCATAAATTTTACATAATTATTAAACAAACAGTTCACAAAACAGCAATGTGGTGTTTTAAATTGATAATATTAAACAAAACCACAAAATGCATCTGACGTAATAATTTTAAATTTTGACTAATTTTATGTAAATCAATTAGGTACTTCAATAAATTATTTAATTTTTGATGGATTAATTCAAATGACAACACACATTTTATTTCATTTCGAAATATTAAAATGAAAAAACTTGGATAAGACTCTAGATATAAGTTATAGCTTTAGTTACAGACTCGGTGATGGACTGCCTGTACAATGAACCTCTATAGACTGTCTCTACAAAAAACCTCTACGGACTGTCTTGCGAAATGGCATCCGGCCCTTTTTAACCTCTCGCTGTGAGGGTGTGTCTTTGTTTGCCAGTTGGTTCTAACTCCCAGGACCGGCACCATTCCATTGGCCACTCTTAATGGCCGTAAGCCATGCCTATGTCTAGGCCTAAATTTTTTTTTTGTCTTGGTGCCACCCCCTTCTTATAATTAATTATGATTAGACTTATCACTATGTTTTTACACTTATTGTTCTATTATTAATCTTACAATTAGTCACATACCGTTTAGTCACAGAAAAATTATTCCAGATTATTAGTTATTCCTTATCTATGTACAATTATTTATCCACAATGAAGTCACTCATACTTATACAAAACTATATTTGCCGTGTCACTAGCCTATAAAACAGATCCTACTTTAATCCTAAACCTTTATTTTATCTTAATATTAATTTAATCTAAATTAGATTAATTCCACATATATTAAGGTGTGATTTCTCAGTATTAGAAATCTTCACGGTGGTCTAGACACGTGTCTCTTGGCGATTTGACCTACAAAAGGAGAATGACTTCGGACCTTGGTAATAAATTAAGCTAATTCGTATTTCACATCCCTTATTTTTCTTGAGAAACAAATAGCCTCCCGGAAGCGGTCATTCTATAGTACACACGTCAACTTTGGGCATTACATATCGACACCTTGTGCAGACGGCAAGCTCTCCTCTCTACCGATTCATATTTCATCCCTTAGAAAAGAGAAACTAATGCTCCTGGTATCTCAAAATAAATGACCCATCTCGCATTGAATACCAGTCCCCTATTTGTCTAAAGTAACGATCCCTGCCATGTGGACCACTTAGTTGGTCAAGTCGAAATGGTATTACATATTTAATTTATTTTTATTTATTTATTTATTCTTAATATAATGCAATGCATTCATAAGAATTTTTATATATGCTCTAAGATCAAAACTATTCCATTTTACTACAACATATCTTTCACATATTTCCTTAGTTTCATTTTGAATCTATGTAGTTTCTTCTCCTTTCTTATGTTTTCTGGCATTTTATTAAAAATCTTCATCGCGCTGTACATCATCGATTTCTGAGATTTATCCTTCTTCCTGAATGTCAGTCTCAGTCTATCTTTTCCTCTTGTGTGATGTTCGTGGTCATGTTGATATGCATCAATTTTTCATATAAATTCTGCCGATATTTTCTTAGTAAGGATTTTATAAATAAATACCATTACATTGAAATATATTTTCTGCTAAAAGGTCATCATATTCAGATCTTTCAGCACTGCACTGATCTGAGTATATCTATTTTTTCTGAGTATTATTCTCAAAGCTTTATTTTGCAACTGACAATTGTTGCATTTTTTCTTCATTAACCAAAATAAAATACTGTTGCTGTTGTTAAATAAATATAGGAATAATAACAGAGCTGTATACTATTTGACAAGACTCAGTACTAATGAATCTTCTGATCCTTATTTTTGCGATGAATTCAATATTGAATTAATATGATCAATATGAAAGCGTCGCGTCATTGGCAGATTTTTATGTAACTTAAATTTATTGTGTTTGTACTGATTTAGGCAAGCCTTGATGAAATTGGCAGTATCTCCAGAAAATTTTGTTAAAATGAGAGGAAACTTCGTCAAGTCCCTCGCCCCTATGAACATCGCTCATTGGATCTTAGGTACGCTGTATTATTATTTATTAATTTGCTTAGCTTCATTGCTGATTAATGATTTTCATTGAAATTAAAGATTCTGCCAGATGATGGAAAGGATTCTGAAAATATTTATATAATTACCATCATTAATTGTGTTGTTAACTAAAATGATGAGGAAAATAAGTGCTAGTACTAATTTTTAAGGAATTGGAGACCGCCACCTCTCCAACTGCCTGATATCTCTAAGCAGTGGAAGCGTACTGGGAGTGGACTTCGGTTACGCCTTCGGTACAGCCACACAGCTTCAGCATCTCCCCGAGCTGCTGCCTTTCCGTCTCACTCCACAACTCCTCGGAGTACTGGCCCCGCAGGGCTCTTCTACAGCATCATATGGCGAGTCATATTTTATTTTATTATTCGTATTTGAAAATGCTTCGGTAGAGATTTAATTATTCAAATTATCACTTAATATATTATATTTTTGTATCCACCTGTGATATTTAAAATATTTTTGTGAATAAGCTTTTTCCTAATACACATATAATATTGTTTTCAGGAATTCTTCGTGAATTGATGTGGCAGGCTCTCGGGACCTTCTGCAATCACCGTTCTTTATTGCTGGCCGCCATGGAAGTGTTTGTAAGGGAGCCTGCCCTAGACTGGCTGCAACACTCCGACACAGATAATCCAAGCTGGTCGCCAGCTGACAAGGTAAGCTAGTAGCTTATGCAACTACCTCTCTTCTAATGATTGCATTGAAAATGTTTGTTTTGCTGTCTGCAATGGACTACCCGTATACTTTATTTTTAAGTTTGTTTTATATAATAATAGTATCGCAGATATCATTTTGTCATAGTTCATTTTTTACACAATTTTTCTCAAAAAGCAGAAACTATTACATCAAAACAATCTTCTTGAAATGGGAAGAATTCTCAATTTTGAAATAGAATACTAATCTTGTGGTGAGTCAAGAGATTCTATGACTCTCACCGCAAATTTAAATGCAGACTATATTATTGATAGATTTGGCGTTAACTTTGTAGAGTTTCATCATCAAAATAGTTGGATATAAATAAAACAATGTTACATATAACTCTACTCAAGTAGTGCAAAATTAACTCAAGTAGAGTTATAACATTGTTTTATTTATATCCATCCATTTTTAAATGCAGACATTAATTTGGCTATCCACTGTTACTAATACATTGACGCATTTATATACTTAATTTTAATTTTTTGACAGATTAACCAGTGTAAGAGGAAGCTTTGCGGAATAGATCCCTCCGTCATCACTATGGAAGATCTCAACATTAGGAGCCAAGGGACAGAATATACGACATACTTTTGTAAAGTTCTTCAAAAAGCTGTAGCCCCTTACAGAAAGAGTCTAACGTCAACAGATAGTGGAATTCTTACTGTGGACCAACAGGTAATAATTTGTCATTTATTTGGATGACTCCTTTAATATCATTGATTGATTTGAAAGTTACTTTGTAGTGTAATATATTAATTTTTTTTTCACTTTGTATTAAGCACACAATTTTTTGAGTTGTATCACAACTAGTTTGGGGAAGGGCAGTCCTTCCCATCTATAGGTGTAAATTGAACTAAAATTAAATACAGTTGGCTATTGGGGCGGTATGGCACGTAAGAGTGGCTTTGTTGTTCCTAAGAAATATTGATAATAGGGGTGAAGAATTTGAAAATATGAGAACAATTCAGAGAAAATATTAATGAACAATATCATATTTTCAAATCCTTCACCGCTATTATCAATATTTCCTAGAAACAACAAAGCCACTCTCACTCTTGCGTGCCCCATCACCCCAATATCCAATTGTATTTAATTTTAGTTCAATTTACACCTGTAGATGGGTAGGACTGCTCTTCCCGAAACTAGTTGTGGTACAACTCAAAAAATTGTGAGCGTAGTACAAAGTGAAAATAAAAATTATTAGGATAACACATTCTTATTGTAAAGTTGTAATTATTCAGAACATAGGTCTGTGATATTTTAAATATGAATTAAATATATTAATTAGAAGGATATACATATTAAATCAATTTTATCGAAAAATGTTGTTGCGACACCGGGATTCGAACCTGGATCTCTTTCGAAACTGGGGAAGGTGCATTATCCAACTATGCTACAGCGATATTATTTTTGATGACAAATTTTCGAACCTATATCTTACACTTTTTTCAAATTAATACATCTATGGTTCCATTATTTGAAAGCCATCTACTTTGTTTTTTACGGAATCTCAAATACCTTTGACCGATAGCAGACGCCAGAATTAACAATTCATTTTTATTAAATTTGGAAACCCGGTTTTGAAAGAAATCCAGATTTGAATCCCAGTGGTGCAACAACCATATTTTTCGATAAAATTGATTTTATATGTATATTTTTCTAATTAATACATTTAATTAGTATTGAAAATATATATTTTTTTTAATGAATTACTCATTTATTTTATTTATTTCAAATTTATTGCTAGGTCTGCAAAACTTATTGCTGTAGGAAGCTTGTCTACATATCAATTTATACTATTTAATTAAACATAGTTCAATAAGTTGTTTTCTTCCAATCGATTTTAACACCAATAAGCTAATCTACCTCATAATATTTTGTTACTTATGTTTGTACAATCCCTAAAAGTCTTTATCTCAAATTTCTGGACAATATACTCAAATCCCCCAACGCTTTGTTTAAGCGTACATACTTAATTTAATTAATTTGTTTGTTAACATGTATAAACAGTGGAACCCGTCCAACAAAAACAAATGTACGCAGAGGGAAAATGTAAATCGGGGGTATTAAAAAACATATACAGTATGGTTTCTGGTGCTACATTGCTAATACTAGTAAAATATACTTTGAGGCCTTCAAATGCCTCATAGCATCGTCCTTTATAGGAAGGTCCTTTTCTATCAAGTTTTTGTTTATCCGACTGTCCATTATTTCATCAATTTCCACTACGTTTGATGTTGGAGTCAGCCTCTAAGTAAATCTGCAAGGGTTATTCATATATTCTTTCAAATGTAAAATAGGGTTTGTAATGTACTAAAATGACACGGGATTGCAGAAATAACACACAAATGAAGGGAAAACGTGAATTCCGGCCATATAAAATTGGGGTTCCACTGTATATGTAATTATAAAAGTTATAATTCAAATTCTCATCTCTAGGAACTTCCTGAAATTTAAGCTAACCTTTAACAACATAAATTAACTTGTGGTGCATATTGGTAATATATATATTATAGAAAACTTTACTTTGAACATTATTATACATATAATACATACTTATTATTATAACAATTTTTTTATATTTTCAGGTTGATCATTTGATAACTCTGGCCACAGACCCTGGGATATTGTCCATCACCTACAGCGGCTGGTCTCCATGGTTCTAGAATCTCTAGAATTTCGAATCGCACAAGCGTGAACCAAAGAAATCATAATATAAAAATACTTAAAACAATAAAATTAAGACATATTAGATTGTATTGATGTATGTAAAATAATCCACATTTTATTTTTACACCATGCATATACATGTATATTTTTATATACATGCATATTTTTAATATTCAACCTGTTTTCTAATATTAATTATAAGAATTTGATATTTTAGAAAATTTATATGTTCACTGTGGTATAAAATATTATCCTTATTACATTTTACAATAAAACATTGTTACAAAATAATTTGTTTTTATTACCTGTAGTACTTTTCCCTGTTATATTTTCTGTACAAGAGCTATCTCTGACAAATTTACTGAATGCTTTTTTTTTACCATTCTCATATTACCTTCAGTCTTTGAACATACAAATGTTGCCCAACACAATTATTTTTCAAGTTCCAAGAAAATCAGATAAATAAAACCTAATCAATTTATCAAAAAAATAATTTTTGTTGCCACCCAAAATATTTGATGTTCCCCTGTGATAAGCTTGCAACTGATCCTATCATTATTGAGGATTAATGCTATCTTAATATCTTATAGCAGAGAATGTCTGATAGGCTGTTAAATATGGCGTAAATGTAATGTGTTAAGACTGTTATCAGATATATTACATATTGATATAGATATTTAATCAAAACTTTATGGCATGTAATTAAATCATAAAACATGGGACAAGAAAGGATTTCAGGGCACGGCTAGTCTTAGAGTAGTTATTATTTAAACGGGGTACTTGGTTGGCTCATGTGGACCAGAGACAGAAAGAATTATTTTACTCCAATTTTCAGAATGAATTTATGATGAAGCTAACATCAGGGATGTGATAATATAAATAAGAGTATCATAGTATAAAAATACACTTTAGGAGATGCTACTGATCATGTCAAAACATAGGAATAGAATGCCTGCACACGTCTCTGTCGACCGACCTCTGAAGCTATCGGTACCGCCTCTACCTGCTGTGCTCTCATGTTTGCACACAACCTTCTGATAGAGGTGTGTGTCTTGGCTACCGCGTCTCTGCCGCGTGGCGCCAGATGCCGCTCTCTGTCCGCCTCAAGGATATAACAAAAATATGTTAATGTTATTTTAGGTGAAACATCTTTCAGGAGTTTTGAGAAATTGGTCTAAAGAAAATAAAATGCTGAGAATTATTTTTATGAAAATATTATACAAATTAAATTAATACATTTTCGACAAATTATGAACTTATATTTTGAAATCTTTTCAATTAATACATTTATTATTCCATTTTTAAAAGCAATCGATGTGTCAATTGGAAAGATTACAGAATATTCATACAAATTCAAAATCGAAAATGTATTCTATTACTACAACGAAAATGGTGAACACGCTTCTCCAGATAGGAAGAGTTCCAGGTTCGAATCCAGATAGCAACTAAGTATTTTTTCGAAAAATATATTTTTTTTTATGTTTTTCTGGTTGATTAGTTTAATTTGTATTAAAATACCACAAAACTATGTTCTAAAAATACAACTTCACAATAAAATGTGTGTTCTTAAAAATATATGTTTCTCTTATCCAGGTTGCTAAAGAAAATTACTGTATGTACTTTCAAATGTACAGATAAACCACAGTTATCTAATGTTGCTGACCCTGATGATGGACCCTGTAATGGGATCCGAAAAGTCGACCAAAGGTCGGGAACGCTTGGCAGAGCAATTCAGAAAACTACACAAAAATTTCATATTCCGTAAAAACTCAAGAACATTAATCATGCGATATTTTGGTATATCAGGGTCTGTGACCCTGCAACAGAATTGACGAGATTATAGAAAAGATCCGGAATATCGGCGATACACGGGAGAACAGCCCAGAAAACTTTACGTAGAAAACATATCGATGATATCCAAGTAGGCACTTCTTGTTTCTTGAAAAATCTCAATTTTAATTAATTTGTGTTTTTTCAGGAAACCCAATGAAATCGTAGAGGTAAAAGTTTCGGCGTATGTTATAAGAATTATTCAAGTTATATTCAAACACGATTCATGAATAGAGGTGAACGCCATTTAAAAAATTATAAAATACGTTTGCTTTGATAGAAAACTCGTCTGAAAAATAATGAATATTTTTTTATGAATAAAGTACTCTTTAAATTTATTTGAACTTAAAATCTTTATTATCGTCTCTTTTTAGTACAATGTAGGTACAGGTACGATTTTTAAAGCATTTCGCACATCCATTTAGATTGACAATTGGACGTTCGTCCGATGGCACATTTGGCTATCGTGAACGCAATATATTAATGTTTGCGTAACTGAGCGTTACTTTGGTAGTGCGGATGATATCATGAACATGAACGTCCCCCAGAAAAAGAGCGAGATCCATAGATTTTTAGAGTGAGTGAGAGTGAAGTGTGATGGTTGCCGTCGTTTGCTAGTTTCTCTGATAAATTGATTGAAAACTCTTTTAAATATTGTCGTTGTAGAAACACAAATATCATATATGCGGTTCGGGTGAGTGCTTCCGTATTATTATTTTATTATATTTATTAAAGGGTCTCGTATATTTATGACATTTTGATGTATACAATATCGGCCGCCACGGCTTCTGATTTTAATTTGTAAAGCCACACCCCACTGCTCCTGAGTATTTTAAGAGGTATTGGGATATTTTTATCACACAAAATGTGCTTGTTTTGTGTAGTTTTTCTGTAAGCGTCCTATTTAACATGGAGTATATAATTTAATTATAGCGTCGGTATCATCAACGGTGACAGGGCGGCCGCCATGAATACATTTTTGGTGCATTACATCATTTGACATAAAAAGGATGTACATACTTAACGTCAGTCAGTTGGAAACATGTACCTTTGTATTCGTTTAGATGTTTGGGCATATTTTTACCGGCATTGTTTTGTGTACTCTACGTATTCAGTGTTAAATAAATTATTGTTTTGCGAGTTTTAGAAACGTCAATAATTTTAATGTCGGAAGATTTTGTAAAGGAAAGTGAATGTATTTTATCTTATCTCTGCTTCTGTCGTTACGCCTTAATTTTGAGATTATAATTTCAACGATAATTCTGTAAGTGAAATATTTTTAATTGCGCTAATATTGAAATTTAGGACATCACAGTATACACATACAGAACTAGCTTCTCTGCCACAGGGCACTCATAAAGTTTTGGTCAATTTGTTACAATTTTTTTTCATCAAATTCGGTTTATCTGCATGGGAATAAATTTTCACATTTGGAAATAAAATTACACATTTTGGAAATTGTGTATTTTAATGAATCTCTTTTTTTGTAACTTCTTTTTTATTTCATTAAAAATAATCATCACTATCCGATGCAACTGAAACATGCTAAAATGTGTCTATGCTAACACCAATGATGACAACTGTTGGAATTACATACTGTAGTTTCGTGCAACACACACCGATGGCTTCAGTATTGCAAAGTAGAAAAAAAAATCTCAAAAATGTAATGAATATCATCCTTTACCAATAATGACAACCCTTATCTGGGAGGTGGAACAAAATGTTAAAATACTGAATATGCCATTGTATGTTTGGGTGTCAGAAAAAAACTGTAATGATTGTAATTCCTTTAAATACACTGTGCGTATTGAATTCTATGTCAAGCCTGCATACTTTGTGTATTCAATTAAAACAGTTACATTTACATGTTACTGCTGGCACACCTTTGAAAGAAAAACCATTAGCTATACATACTTAGATCTGTTCTGTCTGTAGATCTACTTGTATATTTTTTCTAGCCACTCCCTGACCTAGAGGCTATACATCTAGACTCGATCATTTATATATTCAGTTCACAATTGTATATTATTTACAAAATATATACAGTGGAAATCATTTAACATGAAACCATGGTACTAAAATAGTTTATCTGTGAAAAAATCACTAATGTTTACGATGTCATAATAATCTAAACAATCATTACAGAAACATTACATTATTTACGAGTTAATATTTTTACTGTATAACCCTACACAAACCTACATAAACACATTTTATTTTATACCCTTAATATGAGCATTTACTACAACAAATATAAAAATACATGCAATATGTAAAAATTCAAAATGAAATAAAATTTAAATACTAATTTAATGTAATAATTATAAATATATATATATAAAATCAATTTAGTACAAGTCAAGTAGTCAAGTACCTACCAATTGTGTTATAGCGCCAGTATTTTTCATGACAAATTTCCGAACCTATATGTTACACTTTTTCAAATTAGTACATCTGTTGTTCCATTATTTGAAAGCCATCTACATTGTTTTTACGTAATCTCAAACATCTTTAAGTAAACCGACTGCAGACGCCAGAATTATCAATTCATTTTTATTAAATTTTGAACACATTGATACAACTTATATTATTAAGGAGAACACATTCTTATTGTGAAGTTGTAATTATTCAGAACATAGGTCTGTGATGTTTTAAATACTAATTTAATGTATTAATTATATGTATATATTTAAAACATCACAGACCTATGTTCAGAATAATTACAACTTCACAATAAGAATGTGTTCTCTTTAATAAATAAAAATTAATTTTTAATTATTTTTTGTAAAAAATCTGTAATATTTTATTGTAGTGTCTTTTTTTTTTAGAATCTTTGTACCTCTTTGTTTATTGACGGGTGTGGCCTAGTTAATAGAAAGTTAATCATAAATAGTAAACAATTTGATTCTGTGGATGGTATATATTTTTAAATTCTTCCAAGATGCAAAATCTTTTCATGTTAAATTTAATGAAATCTGCCCTGCTCAGTATTTATGTAAGGAAAGGAGTCTTTAAATAATACAGGTCATAGAACGAATGTAACCCATAAGATGCCAAATCCCTCACCCAAGCTATTAAATATATAAGTCATATACTCTCATTTTAGCAATTTTTTATTAATATTAAAAATATAATACAATTTGAATAATCAGTGGATATATACATATATATATTTTAACATTTTTTTCTTCTCTATTACAGTAATATATCAAATATGTTATATGTGATATTTTAATTAACACCAATTTTATATAAAAATGTATGCCAATCCTGACGAAGATATGTTAGTATTGAAACCAGTTGACATAAAAATAAATATGAATTAAATATATTAATTAGAAAGATGTACATATAAAATCAATTTTATTGAAAAATATTGTTGTTGTTTTTCTTATTAATATATTTAAAATATCACAGACAGTCTGTTCTGAATAATTACAATTTCACAATAAGAATGTGTTCACCTAATAAAGACATAAAAATAATTCATAGTGGTTTATACAAAGTTAAATATAGATACAATTTTTAATTATGTCTAACCACAAGCTTAACGCTACAAACATTGACAATATAAAAAACATGTTTGTTAAACTCCTTTTAATCACATTGGTCTTTGATAAGCTGGATTAATTTAAGAGGATATATCGAACAACCGAGGTGTTCCTTAAATACATTCATATTTTACTATCTATCAATAATAACTACTCAATAAAAAATGTTGTATTATAAAATTGGTGCACTTAATTCTTCATTCTTTACGGACATTGGATGATTGCAGCAATACATAATAATTTTTATATTCTCAAATTGAAATGCCCGGTGAAAATTGGTAGCCCCTGCGTGGAAGCTACAGTTTAGTTAATGACATAATCTAGAGGTCACCAACATTCAACCTCTGCGAAGCAGACTGATTTGGCAATTAGCTCTCACTGCCTTGAACTACATAATGTGTATGTGGCATTTGTAATGCCTGCAAATATCTGTGGGGTACCCCATAAATAACTGTATCATAGATCCATGCAGCAGATTAGTGTTTGCAATTCGGACAATCCGGAATTTTTACAATGGATTCAGTATTTGAATTTTTTAAATATGAAATTTAAATTATTCAAATTTGAAATTTAAAAAAAAAACAAGTTATTTGCATTGCAATGTCCTATAAAATGAGCGCGTTCAACAGGCCAAAAAATATTTAGACATTTCTAAGTCATAGATATTGATTTGAGTTATGTTTCATTTATTTATTGTAGTTTTGCAATGATCAGAAGAAAGAAAAGGATTAGAAATTATTTTTTTTTTTAATGGGAAAGGTTTATTTTTAATAGATTTAGGTAGTTTGATACAGTTCCTAATAATAAAAATGTCTTATTTCGTAAGTGGTGGTGATGTTATGTACATGCGTGGTTATGCACAAGTGTTTAATTTAAACTTTATTTTAAAAATAAAAACCTTTTTATTTTTCTAACAGTGTTAAGAAATGGAATCAGTATGTTTTTTTACATCATGCCAAAGTTGCTTATTAAAAAAATACCAGAAGATTAAATAATTAGGATTTTCCAAAATACCCTCAGATTTGCAATCAGATAGATGATCCTAAAAAATATAATTTGGAAATGCCAGCAGTTTGATAATACTATTAATCTACAAATCTGAGTTGATTGTGTTAGAAAAGTGACTGGCTATTCATTAGATTATTTTTAATTAATATGTGTATCTTTGAATGTTTAAGTGGTATGGAAAAAAAAAAATATAGTGGTCGCCTACCTAGATATGGTCTCTGAATTAGTTAGGTGGGCAGGAAACAAATGAAATTAATATGCTATATTAACTAAATTAAACATTGGGTAAGGAATTATGTTAAATGTTTGCTGAAATTTAGAACTATGAAAGAAGGAGAGGGGGTTGTAAATAATTTATAAAATGTGTTTACAATTATATTCTTAATTAACTAATAAACTTTTATTTTGACATAACTCTCATCCATATTTGGACATGCTCACTGATCTTTTATCAAAGGGGTTTATTAAAAAAATCAATTTAAAATATAAAACATTATTAATGAACTAAAAAATAATAATTTTTACATAAATGTCATATATTAAATGAAAGTAATGTAAATACCAATACCTGTCAAATAATCCGAGACAACACTCACTCGCTCGTGATATCTTCTAACAACTCCATACATTGATTGTGAAGAGATGGGGCCTTTTCAATGATTTTTACTTTTAGGAGAAGGTTCTTAGATGTCATTTTCTTGGGAAGTAATATTAGTCTATTTCCTGTAGCTTTTTACATGTTAAGGGTTCTCCATGGGAACAAGCAAGCAAGGCTTGAACATCATCTACATAAACGCCTTCAATGTCTCCGGGTGTGGCTGTACGATTGATCTCTTTGATTATATTTTGAACATTATTTTCATAACTGATCTTGTGCTCTGTGTTACGGCCAGTTTCGTCACATGGTGGGAATTTATTTAGGAGTATATTAGTGATGTTTAAAGCTTTATTGTAACTGATTCTGTTCGATTGTAATAATGATTAGTAAATGATTATTCGTAATTCTTCGAGCAATCACTGGTACACTAGAAATTAAACTTCAAATAGTTAAATACAAAAATCACAATAATGGTTTACCACCACTAGAGTACATACATGTATATGAAACAAATATGTGTGGCGCTTAAACGTGAGGGGGGTAGGGGGTGGAATACTTGTAATTGAAAGAATAAGATAATCTAGTAATAAATAAATTTGACACCCATTTCTCAATGTATGTTTGGCCAGTTAGGTAATAAGAAATTTTATCATCCACCTTTATTTCACTTAAATAACTGTGTAAACAAATAATCTAATGTGACTCATGCCTATTTACAGCAATGCTATTTATCTGATAAGGTGCGGCACAGGCTTATCATCTATTGAAACACAGTATATTGATATAACACAAATCAAATAAATGACATGGCAAAGTAAATTTTTGTTTTATTTTGAAATATAATATTAATTGTTAAAGTGTAATTTTTGATTATACTTAGTGAAGAAACCAACAATCAACATGATCACAGACAAAAATTAATAGATCTCAACAAAATTATGTAGAAATGATACTCACCGAACAATCTTTGAAACTATGAAACTAGATCAACTCGGTTATAGTGAAATACTTATTATTATTTTGATTCAGGCCTGTTTTCAGCATACACTATCAGATTAATTTAGTGTTGTATTTCCTTCAAGAATTCAGTAGCGAGGTTTGCAAGTGTAATATACTTCCTAGTAATTTAATACCCATTCACTGTAATACAATCCAGTCTTCTATATCTCATTTCAGATTGGGCTGAATCACACCCAGAGCAAACAGCGACACATCTGAGTCGTAGCTTTTTTCAGTTTTTTTACTATTGTGTTCGATCGAGAGCTTCAACATGGAGCAAATTCCACCACCGAAAGAGGTCAAGATCTTGGAGACGGCGGAAGATATTCAGGAGAGACGTGAGCAGGTACAAAAATCATTTAAATTAATAAGCCCTAATATTCTAATCTACAGAAATGTAAAAATATATGTTTATTTTTAAAAAATCGCACATGCACATAAAGCCATAAATAGTTTCGATAATATTTAGACATTCACACGTTTTGAACTTGTGCATAGGTGTTGGCTCGCTACGATGACTTCAAGCTGGAGGCACGCGCCAAGCGAGAGAGGCTGGAAGACTCGCGCAGGTTCCAATATTTCAAGAGAGACGCAGACGAGCTGGAATCCTGGGTGCACGAGAAGCTACAGGCCGCTTCTGATGAGAGCTACAAAGATCCCACTAACCTTCAGGTAATTCATACTAGTTTTATTATCAATATTGTTGTTAAATGTAATTTGGCTGTAATCCTATCTGAAGCTGAATTGAACATTTTGAATGTGATAAATCAACACAATTACAAAAATATATATTCGGTGATTTATTATTTATAAATTTACGACTTTTAATGTGTTCAGGCCAAAATCCAGAAGCATCAGGCTTTTGAGGCTGAGGTAGCAGCTCATAGCAATGCCATTGTTGTCCTGGACAACACTGGCATGGAGATGATCAATCAAAGCCACTTCGCATCCGATATCATCCGCAAGCGACTTGGTGAGTGTCAACTATGTAATTTTCAACTCAGATTTTTGACCATTTACTTATTCAATTAATCCATTATGAAAGATTTTACCCCAAAGAAGGACTTATGTTCTTACGTCACATAATTCTTAAATTTTGAGAAGCGGTTGAAACATGAAATTGAAAATATCAAAATTTAGAATGTTAACTGCATTATCACACAGATTCTAGTTTGCCATTTACTAATTTGGTTGAAACTTAAAAAATATTCTGCCAAGAAAAAGTATTCTAAAAATATATTATGATAGAATTTAGAACATTTTTGTACATGGATATTTCATAGTATCCTATTTGGTTTTGTTGTTAGTAATATAATTTTTCCAACTTCAACTAGAACGCAATTGAAATATATTACAAAATTACAATTTTCTTTCTGACAGTTTGACATTTCACCTGTAAGTGGAGAATTTTGTTTTTGTGTATGTATCATATATTGCGGGTAATTTTAATACTGAATTGTATGTAACTCAAGCGAACTCAGCAAATTAATTTTGATGTTCAGTGGAAAAACATAAAATCCGGGTACCACTGTATATGTAAACAATTTTGTAATGTATAAATACTAACTGCAACTAATTTCAGAAGTAATTTTTCTGCCAAAACTACATCAGTTAAAATAGATTCATACTTTTTATTTTTATTTATTAAACTTTATTGACATAAGTATTTTTGTTGTAACAGAGGTGAATATATTATAATATAACGTGATAAATATAAGATAGAATTATTTTGTGTTTGAAATTGATTCAAGGAATATATTTTTTGATAGCTCAAACAATAGAACAGTGGAAAAGTAATATTAAAATGTATATTACTTTAATTATCACAATTGTATGTTGCTTATAGAGGAACTGCATCGTCTGTGGGAACTGTTGCTGTCCAAACTGGCGGAGAAGGGCATGAAGCTGCAACAGGCGCTGGTGCTTGTCCAGTTCCTCCGCCATTGTGATGAGGTCATGTTCTGGATCCACGATAAGGTACATCACACTTGAAATTTCAGGAATTTTAAGTTTGCATTTTTTAAATTTAGATTTTTTATGAATTTTCGAGTAATGTTATACCATTACTTTATAATAACTCTAATTGTTAAATAATATGAGTCTGCAAACAATTTTCTTGTTTAATTCATTTTATCAATAATTTGTTTGAATATTAAATCAATATTAAAAATAATAACCCACCCTACCTTACAATGAATATATTGAATATTTCAGGAGATGTTTGTGAGTGTGGAGGAGTTTGGCCAAGACCTGGAGCACGTAGAGGTCTTGCAGCGCAAGTTTGACGAGTTCCAGAAGGACATGGCTGCGCAGGAATACCGTGTCACAGAGGTCAACGACCTTGCCGAGCGACTAGTGCTAGAAGGGCACCCTGAGAGAGAGACGATTGTCAAGAGGAAAGACGTGAGTTAATTTTTTTAAATGGCCGTGTTTGCCAATTGTGTGTATATATACAGACACTGAACTAACATGACATGTTTAAGAGACAAATGATCAAATTAATCGTAGTTTGTTTGAAATTGTAATTATTTATGCAGTATAATTTAATTTGCTATTTATTAATTTTATCCTTTTACATCAGTGTGTTAAAATTATCCATAATAATATTATTAGTTATATTTACAAAAGCTGCATGTTATATATTATTTTTTCCCATTTAATTGTTAATAATTATCAAAAAAAAATTATGAGTAAAAATAATAAACTAGGAAAAGAAAATATTTCGATTTTTTCCATGCAGGTTTTCTAAATTATCACATATTTAGTGGATATTTTGGAGTGAAAATGAAATAAATCTATTTTTACTATTAATTTATTTGAAATTTGTATATTTTTTCCATGTATACTTGTGTTTCTAGGAGCTGAATGAAGCGTGGCAGCGTCTTCGCCAGTTGGCTCTCATGAGGCAGGAACGTCTGTTCGGCGCCCAAGAGATCCAGCGCTTTAACCGCGATGCCGACGAGACCGTGGCTTGGATCTCCGAGAAAGATGTGGTACTGAGCTCTGATGACTATGGTCGAGATCTGGCCAGCGTACAGACATTGCAGGTATGACAATAAATAAATTGACTGAGTTCTTTCACTGTATATAATTTATTAGTAAAATGATGATTATTTGCCTAAGTACATAATCTGGTTTGAATTTAAATAAAATGTATGTCAAAATCATCTCACCGATACACATTAATTAATTATTTAATTTTTTTGATTAATCTCATTCAGATATTGAGAATGTTCATATGCTCTATAGTAAAAGTATATAAATTCTGCCACTTGGAATTCTGTGTCAAAATTGCTCCATATCTGTTTAATTTCTTGAGAAGCTGTTTGATTCCCCTGGACTCATAACTAATCCGTAATGTCTTGATTAGCGCAAACATGAGGGGATAGAGCGAGACTTGGCTGCATTAGAGGACCGCGTGGGCACGCTGGGTGCGGAGGCGGCTCGCTTGTGCACATTGCACGCAGCACACGCCACACACACAGATGCCAAGCGGAAGGAGATCCAAGCCGCGTGGGAGCGACTTATTGCCAAGGCTAAGGTACTTTATTATCTTTATTTATTTGTCTAAACTAACAATTTAAATAAAATAATACACGAAAATACTTATTTAATATTTGCTTTTTATTATCCATTTCAGTAAATTTCCAAGCAGTTTACATGTTTGTTTACCTTTGTAGGAGCGTCGTGAAAAGCTAGACTCTTCCTATTCGCTACACCGATTCCTGGCTGACTTCCGTGATCTTATGTCTTGGATGGCTGATATGAGGGCCATCATCAGTGCCGACGAGCTGGCTAAAGATGTGGCCGGAGCCGAAGCTTTGCTGGAGAGGCACCAGGAACATAAGGTAAGCGGTGATATACTAAATGTACGGTACCAGATAATTCATGCTCCAGATTTAAATGCATTTCTTTCATCATATATTTGTTACACTGTATTATTATTTTTTATGAAAAGACTTGATTATATTGTATAAATTATAAAAAGTAATATCTCAGCTAAAATATACACTGAAAATATTCTGATTGAATCTAAATGTGCGCTGTTTTGACCTGGTTGAAAATAATCATTCATATTTAAGGGCGAGATTGATGCGCGTGGCGACTCGCTGGCTGCCTGTCTCGCTGCAGGCCGCGAACTGGAAGATGGAGGTCACCCTGCCGCTGAAGATGTAGCCGCCCGCATGGAGCAGCTGGGAGAGACACGCGCTGCCTTAGCTGCACTGTGGGAAGAGCGCCGCGTGCGCTACGAGCAGTGCATGGACCTGCAGCTGTTCTACAGAGACACGGAGCAAGCCGATACGTGGATGGCTAAACAGGAGGTAACCCAATCTAAGTGATATTTTGAATAAACTTTGAATATGCTTAATTTTTAAATATTACTACAATAAGTATATATTATTAGGAACTCTAATATAAACTTCTTATTTACCTATATTGTATTTGTATTCTATATTCTAAGAGTTCTTGTTTTAGGCTTTCCTTGCTAACGAGGACCTCGGGGACTCATTGGACTCGGTGGAGGCACTGATCAAGAAGCACGAAGACTTTGAGAAGTCTCTGGCGGCTCAGGAAGAGAAGATCAAAGCGCTTGACGAGTTTGCCACCAAGCTGATTGAAGGACAGCACTATGCAGCTGATGATGTTGCTCAGAGGAGAGAAATGGTGAGTTATGATTGCTATTTTCTTAACATTTTTAGGTGTTTTTCATAATTATACAGATGAAAATCTACAATGCCACCTAATCTTTCCTAACTTTCTTCTGAGGAGTGAGGATTTATTTTTAGAAACCTTTATATCACTCACTTTAATTAAATGAGGATTAAGATTTTCAATTCTAGTAGATTTGCATTAAAACTATTTACTGAAAACCTTTCTTCGAATAATTAGTTATTTAGGTTAATTAAGATAATAAAGGTTGCAGCCATCCATGTTAGTTCCACTCTCACAGCATAAGGGCTTAGGTTAAATAAATAAATACGCAGTAAGAAAATGATGTTTGTTGCTTCTGATGCTGAAAAGTTTAATTTTTACAGTTATTGGAGCGCAGATCAGCTCTGTTGGAAAGGTCCTCCCAAAGGAGATCCCTGCTGGATGACGCCTACAAACTACAGCAGTTTGAGCGAGATTGTGACGAAACAAAAGGTCTGGAATTATATTATAATTTCATGAATAATTTCACAATTATTTGTGTTATTTGGTTTAGTTGATTTTACAAGCTGTACAAACAGAATTTTGTTCACAATTTATTTAAATCTCCATTTTCTGAACACAAATGAATGTAAACAAAATGTTATTGCTAGTACATTTTTTAGATTAATCTCTTTCGGTTGTAATTAAAGTCATTCAAATCTAATTAATGTTTTTTTTTTCAGGTTGGGTCAATGAAAAGCTGAAGTTTGCTACGGATGACTCCTACCTGGACCCCACAAATTTAAACGGAAAGGTACAAAAGCATCAGAACTTCGAACAGGAGTTGCAAGCCAACAAGAGCCGAGTCGATGAGATCATATCCACCGGGCAGGATTTGATCGATCAGAAACATTATGCTTCACGTAAGTGTACACATTTTCAATACTCTATACAAACAATTATGGTTATTTTAAATTTATTTGCATGTTTGAATTTCTGATGTTATCGCTCAATCTCCGGCCGACACCAGATGACGACAGCGGAACGTCAATTTCACAGTCTAAGTGCCGGTGTGATCAGTTGTTTAGTCGTTATTAAAAAAATCAGTTGTTTGGTCGTTATTAAACGGGTTGTTTGGTCATTATTAAAAAAATATTTACTCCTCGAAAGTACATCCCGTAGTAAACTTATTTTGCTCTGCGATATCCGATAGTAAAAATGAGAATTGATAGTTAGATATGGCGAACTTTTCACAGCTGTTCAAAGAGTCATTTGATCAGAGATACTTTGAATATCTTTGAGTATACGACAATTAATCACTCATTATTCTGCTATTTTAGCAATAAGAGTTTGTTCTATGATGATCTCGTTGTTTAATATACATTATTACACATGATACAAAAAAAATTCACCCCTGGAGTGACAGATATCAAATGCCTAGGTGAAAAAATCCATGGATAATGCATAAAATAAAGCATATTTCATGATAACACGCCTATAGACATCTCCATCTATGCTTTGACAGTAGTAAATTTGATGAATCAACAACCCGTAAAGAATTTTTACTACAGGTAAAAAGTTACTACTGATCACACAACCGGCCCTTACGCACCACAATAGCAAACATTAACTCAACTAGTCCAAAACCGTAGATAATATACACCAACACAGAAAAGGGTCATGCTCTGGGTATAGGGAAGGGGAAACAGGTTGGTAATGGAACAGGAACCATTATACCCACATGTCACGGTCACGGCGATTGGTGATCCATACATCTATCAAGGATCGAACAAAAGTAATACAATTTTTATTGTGATATCTAAGTTATGCCTTTTGTTTTACAGCCCAGATCGAATCCCGCACATCGGAGATAGTAGGCCTCTGGGAAACATTGGTCGGGGCCACAGAACAAAAGGGCACCAAACTGCAGGAGGCCTCTCAGCAACAGCAATTTAATAGGACCGTTGAGGATGTAGAGCTCTGGCTGTCCGAAATCGAAGGACAGCTCATGAGCGAGGACTACGGGAAGGTGAGTCACGTAAGTTACAAGTGATAGGAAGGCCAATTTAAATACTACTAATATACATTAAGCTCACACTCTTCCTCAGACACCTGAACTCATCTTTCACTTGGCAAGCAACTAACACCAACGCTTTGTAAAAAATCATTCATCTATTTTTAGTGAATTTAAAGCACCGACAGTTACGGTGTGCAACAACTGATATTATATTTAAATAAATCACTTGGAAAGATTTGCTGAAAAAATATATCACCGGAACTTTCTATTGCTACTGATTTTAAATCTCATTCTAGATAAAACATTGGAAGCCAATTTTATTTTTCATTTGCATTCTCAGTTCAGTTTGTAATTTTGTGTAGGCAACACTGAAATTAAATACAATACCTTGATCCGTGTATAAAAATGCCCCAAGTCTACTGTGTACAACATCAACAACATTTAATCCCTTTTGTTGTTAATTTCATTGATGAAGTATATTTCTTTATTTTCAACCAAATTACACTGTTACAATGAATCATCATAATTTCCATCCCCTTATCCCAGGAGTGTCGAAGGCCCAAAGTCTCGACAAGGTGCATCCATCTTCCTCTGTTTTGCACCGCTTCAGTACTAGTTGACCAATCATGCCCCAATCTGTCTTCATACAGTCTTTATTGCTGTTTATCCCAGCTCAGTCTGGGTCAACGCTTCCCTCCGCAATTGCCATTTTTCTGACATTCAAGCCAAGCTATGTCCATGCCACCTTAATTAAGATCTTTCTGTATGTAGAAGAGGCGCTCTTTTCTTGGTATATCTCACTCGATCCAATAATTTTACTCCTAAAATGACTTCATCAGCCTGGATTCTTAAATTAACTCTCATAAGAATCCTTATTTGGTGACCATATAATAAAGTGGGTCTATGCACAGCTTTGGAGACAGTCAATTTAGTCTTGATACTTATCTCAGATTTCTTTATCACTATAAAGAGTGCATAAAACGCCATTAGCAGCCCCGATTCGTCTGTCTAATTCACCTTCTTGTTTTCCATTACAACAAATAATATATGAATTTATGCAACATATAAAAAACATAGAAAATTGATTTAAAATACACAAAAATCAAAACAACCCACAAAATGTAAAAAGCATTAAAAAATTTCAGTGCATATGTTTAAATTACCAGATATAACTAAAATTCACGCCGTAAAACGAAACGATTGTAAATAACACAATATGTAGTTGTAACTGATTTATTAATACATTTTTAATGTCTGCATATCAAATGCCGTAGATAAAATAATATAGAACCAGAATTCACACAATATTCGGCATTCACGGTCGCACATCTTTGTTTTAAACTTATTTTGGCTCAGTATCAGAATCGGATAACATCCGGATCCCACTGTAAATGGAAAACTTGTCATCATAAAATATTTTATCAATCACACGGCGAGATGGCTAAAATATTAAAGGCAATTCTGTAACAATCCTTCATCGTCTTCTAGGATCTGACAAGTGTACAAAATCTTCAAAAGAAACACGCCCTCCTGGAGGCTGATGTCGGTTCGCACCAGGAGAGGATCGAGGGGATCCAAATTGCGGCACAGCAGTTCTCTGAAAAGGGACATTTTGATGCTGATACCATCGAGAGCAAGAGAGTAAGTTAATCAATTTACTGTTTCATTTTTTTTTAATTATCCTCAGTGTGGATTCTTCTCTTCTTGGAAAGATAAGGAATCTTTTGTTTTCTTTTCATTATGGTGTTAAAGAAACAAATGTAAATTTACATGAACGGTATATTTCAGGATGTCCTAGTGCGCCGATACTCTGGCCTGGAAAAGCCTATGTCCATCCGCAAGCAGCGACTGCTAGATTCCCTGCAAGCACAGCAGCTATTCCGGGACCTAGAGGATGAGGCAGCATGGATCCGAGAAAAAGAACCAGTGGCAGCGTCCACCAATAGAGGTAAACTATTTTTGGACTTTTCTGTAAATCGTTAATATCTTATAAAATCATATGATGTAAAAAAAAATGTTTATTAAGCCTGCTGTGTATAGATAGGTACATGTAAATCATTTTTTATTATTATTTTTTCAAAATGTTTTGGCCTGGAGAGAATTAAAACTCTTGTTCCGGGCGGACGACAGATTAAATACGGAGTTTATGAGATTTAGCCATTATTCGATGAAATGGGAATCCTATTTCAAAAGTATTTTTGACAAATTGTCACAGAGGAGCCAACTGGTTAATTAATATAAATAACAGTTTAATTTTTCTATGGTTTTTTTTCTCAGGACGCGATCTGATAGGAGTCCAGAATCTAATGAAGAAGCACCAGGCTGTTCTGTCAGAGATCAATAACCACGAGTCGCGTGTAGTAGCCGTGATTGGCTCTGGAAAGAGCATGCGTGAAGCGGGACACTTTGCTACCGAAGAGATAGCTCGCCGGGTGCAGGCACTATCCGACCAATGGACACAGCTGAGGGACAAGGCGCAGCAGGTTATTATTATAAAAAATTTAATGTAATTTCAGATTTTGTTAAATGTTGAAGTGGTACCATCAATCTGTTAATCTAAACTAATAAAAATTCTACTCGCTAAAATGAATTTTTATTATGAAAAGTAGTCTTTAATAACTTGTTCTATTATTTGTTCTTTAGCGCAAACAAGATCTGGAAGATTCTCTGCAAGTCCACCAATACTTTGCCGATGCCAACGAAGCTGAGTCTTGGATGAGGGAGAAGGAACCTATCGTGGGAAACCAAGTAAATATCTGTTGTATTGTTGCAAAATAATTCTGATAATTAGGACAATATTGTTAAAATATTGTATTGAATGTAGATTGTGTAGGCTGGTTGATATATACAAAACTTCATTTCTTCTTTCCTTTCCTACAGGATTACGGGAAGGATGAAGATTCATCAGAAGCACTTCTGAAGAAGCACGAAGCCTTGATGTCCGATCTGGAGGCCTTTGGAAACACTATTCAGTCCCTCAAGGACCAAGCTCAAAGCTGCAGGGTAAGTTGATGTGTAACACTAATTTTAATCAAAATATTCTGATTGGATTCAAATATGTATGTAGTATCAAAATTGTTTAAACTCGACATTGATTTAGAAAAACAGAGCATTTGGAAGACATGGTTAGTCTAACAGTAAATGATGATGATTTGTTCTCGTTTACAAATCTTTTCTAACATACATTTTTCAATTAAAATCATAGGTTTTCACATTCAATATCCTAGTATAATAGATTATAATAATTTCATCAGAAAATAGTTTTTATTCCTGGATGGATTATTCTGCCATTGGACAGTACTTTTCAAAGCTAAAGTTTCAGGTCACATAGCCAGACAGATTTTATACCATTAACAAATGGAAGGTGTTTAGTATAACTTGTGTCATTGATTATGTTATCCTCGGTACCTATATGTGTCTAGGAAAAAAGCAAATGAATATATATTGTGTAAATTAAATACATAATATGTAGTTTTGAGTTTTCTGCTTGTTTGATGTTTCTCCTTGTTCCAGCAACAAGAAACACCGGTGGTGGACGTGACAGGCAAGGAATGCGTGATGGCCTTGTATGACTACATTGAGAAGTCGCCCAGAGAAGTGTCCATGAAGAAGGGAGATGTGCTGACTCTCCTGAACTCGAACAATAAGGTAGAATCGTTATCACATTTTTATTATACCTCTTGGAATCTTTATCGGTACAAATACATGATAGTTAGCTTTGTCTCCATATAATTTGGTCTGAATGTGTAACAATGAAACTCGACTGCTTTAGAACAATTCACTGTTTAATACAAGATAAATAGTTACACAGAACCTTACAATAATTACACTTTAAGCTTAATAATACTAAAAGAAGACCTGAGAATGAAGAGAGCTCTTAGCTCATCTGCACGGCTTTTATCCGCTCCCGGCTCACGCACAGCCAACGGTCAACATTCACACACACACATCCATCATCTGTCAACTCTAGCGCGCCGCGCTCTCGTACACACACATGCACATTTAGACAGAGTAATGGATATCATACTAAATTATTGTTATTTGAATGCATATATAAAACCCACACTGTAGATAAATCCTCTTTCCCTATATCTTTTAACTTCTATTGTTAACAAATTAATAAAAATTGTGTCTTTAGTATGCAACATATATCTTGTTGTGTGGTTCAAAACTTGTTATTTTCAGCTGATTTAAAACAATACTTTATGTAACGTACAGTAACTAATAGAAGCTGTTTAGGTGCTAAAAAAAAATACACGCTAACTCCTTTTTATTTGATTTGAATTTATGTTAAAATCTTCAATTTGAAGTGATGCACCCAACTATTTGCATTATAAGTAAACACCAAGGGCGTGCACCGCATACAAGCAAAAAAGCTGTGCATTACTAAAGATTCTGGGAAATAAAAATAATTTTAATTATACTAATCTTATGAAAAGACCCTATAGAATTTAGCTGTTATTATCCAGATTGGCGTATCCTACGGCTAGATTTTCGTCTAGCTGTGGGTTATTTAGTAAAATTACGAGTCATTTATGTACACCGCCATGGCAATGCTGTCAAACAATTTGCTAGTGTGTACGCATTCAACTTAGATAAAAGTTATAGGTTATAATTTATTATCTATCAAGTGAGCGAGTTTGGATTTTTTGGGATATTATTAAATTAGAATAGAAATGAAAATAAAAACAGGTAAACCAGATAATGGAGGATGGTTCTGTTATAAGGCTCAACAACGGCGAGCTTGTATGAGAAGATGTATGAATGTGGATGAGGTGAGAATTGTATGTCAGGACAAAGGAGTGTGTGCACTCTATCCTCTCTGCCTACTGATAGTTGTTGATGAAGCATTTTAAATCCGCCATTCAAAGGAGAAATCATAGATAGTAAGTATATTGATTAATATTAATAGCGAAATCAAAAGCAGAGTACAGTATGAAACAATAAAAGAACTGTTCTCAAAATTATTGTTTTGATACCTAGTTAACATCATATCCTAAGTTTGTACCTACTGCACGCCATTGGTAAACACTGAATTAAAGCGCACCCTGAATGATAATTTGCAAATGAGTTTGTTTACGGGTGTGTTCACAATTTCTTCAGTTTTATTTTTTGTTATATAACTCTTGAGAAAGCCGTGGACCATTTTTAAAATATCCCAAGTCTAATTTTGTGAATCTGAGGTGAGTGTTTACTTGGCCACCTAAGGGGTTATAATCACAATTTTTATTTTAGTACTACTAGTGAGTTTGTTGCCAAATATTATGCCCAGCTTCGTTCGGGTCAACTTCAAGGGCATTCAATTTTTTCCCTGCTGCAGCATCAGACTTTAAGATGGCAATAATGTGTCTTTTTTTATTTTTGTATTTTCACACAATTTCCGACTAAAAGGTGTATAGATAATTCAGCTCCGCCTTATTCTGTAAATGCTAGTTGTCCGTATTAGCGAACAACAAGATTAGATCAAATTGCTTTTGGACTTAATATTTACACTGTTTTGTGCCAGAAACGCGAGTAGTAGCGTGCCAGCCAGCCAGCGCACGCTGTGCGCGATGATGCACTGTCTGTATTTATTATAATTACGATAATATCGACGCGTGTCACAGCCGAGCGGTCGATCAGATTCGGATCTGGCGGGCGCACGGTTTTAAGTTTTTTAAAACATTTTATTTAACTTTGGCACAAATAACTATTTAAAAGCCTACTTTTAAATCATCATTGAGAGAATGTAATTTGTCGCCATGTGGCCCGTGTACGTCGCCGAAATGGTGAAATATATCTGATTATTTGCATTAATTTACTGCAATAGATCACTTCCCTTTTTTTTATATAAAATTACGTTTTCAACGTATAATAGTTTTACGGAAACACTGGCCATGGCCGCGAGGCTGTCACTGCATTGCGAAAGCAATCTCCGCGATTTTATTATTCACTAGAATCTGAAATTGTCTCGACTCGGTTGCCTACTTTTGTACTTGAAACAATTAAAATCTACTTGAATAACCGCTAATATTTTAATAATCTAAAAAAATGTGTTTTGTTTCCTCTCTGGTTACGTTTCAAAATCAATTGTTTTGTTTAATTAAATTTTGCGAAAGTTGCGGAGTTTTCTGCCGAATGTAGAACACATCAGAATGATGAACTGTCGCTCTCGTGTCTCGGAGATTTGACAGTATGCATCAGTTGGTCAATCTACTTCGCAAAAAAAAAAAAAAACAATAGACAACGAATGACAGGCATGCTCACCATTGATTACGTACTCGATTTTCCAGTGCAAATATACTTATGGCAGCTGACTGCAGTCACGTAGAGTGAAAAAGTGTACAAAAATATGACGCACGCTTACGTCATAGTGGTGACACGCCAGCGGTAGATAACCCCATTTTAGGTTAAACTTCTTAAATCATTTTAAATTTTAATAAATTTCTTGTGAAGGGAGAGACTCTAAACTGGAGCTAACATAGAGAAGAATACGCTTTTACGCAAGTGAAGTTTTAATAATATAAATAAATATGCTCAAAATTATGTTTATTTATTTATTTCGTGTATTGTGATGTCGCGCGGCGCGTGCTCGTTATTAATGAAACTGTGATCACAGTCGCAGTTTTCAATCACTGATATTAACGAATACCAATCACAATCACGCCAGCTAGTCGAGAGTAGCATTTTTTCTCATCGCTATTGTTCATCTCGAGGGTTAATTTTCTACTCGTATTGTTCCCCCACCTGTGAGGTTGTAAATCTTTCTGCCTCCAATTTGTATTCAATCATTCACAGTTTTCGAGTGCATTTCTCATGATGTTCTCCATCCATAGGTGTAGAGACAATATACATCCTTGTCTGACTCCTTTTCGCACATTAAACATTTTAGAGATGGAATTTAATTTGACAGCGGTTTACTCATAATATCCAAATAAAATACAACATTTCGAAAGTGAATTTAAAAAAGCATCGAAAAATGGCTCCAGAAATGTTTATTTTTTAATTTTATGCCATATTTTTCACCAAATATTCAACAGTCGTTAAATTGTCAATTTTCTGGCTGACATCCGCGTATATTTTAAAAGCGAGGAATTATTATTATTATTGGAAAATCTAACTTAACTTTGCTGGCGTGTCAACCCCCCTCCCCCCTCCCAACATTTTTTTTTTTTTTCATAACAATTAACTAACCTAACCTAACTTAATATGTATTATCTTTGTGGCGAATCGGGTTAAAAAAAAACCTGATCACGCTGGAATAAACACATTATTATAATTATTACATACATTTAACAATTTATATACACAAAAAAAATGCATATGTACGTAGCGATAAATTCGAGGGTTGTTTTGTCGGGTAGACGTCTGGTGGCGGAACACGTGTCCTTTGATAACTCTGATATTAGTGAACGCTGGCGTGTCGCCCAAAACGCTGTGGCGTGCCATAGGTTCGCCATCATTCTGGTGTAGTGCTTATTTTTTTAAAATTATTTCATTTTCTCAGTGATTCGGTGGTCCCCTGAAAAGCGGCGCCCCCCCCCCCCCCGCGATTGCGATTTGTGCAACTATTAATCCCCCTCCGTTCTCGCGACTCGTGGGCAATATCCAACAAGGATTCGCAGAGCTCTGCATTATCTCGTGTCACGTTGCGGGTTAAAACTCTGTTGTTTCAATTGTGTAATGAGTATTTAAATTTGGGAAGAAATTGAGATTGAAACACGCAATTTTTATAAAAATCATCTTATTAGCAAATTTAAATTTTGAAAAATTGCCAAAGACAGACATGTGCTATGGTGAATTACACCGACCCGGTTGTGACTTC
Source organism: Eubasilissa splendida (assembly GCA_031772225.1). NCBI lineage: Eukaryota > Metazoa > Arthropoda > Insecta > Trichoptera > Phryganeidae > Eubasilissa > Eubasilissa splendida. Next base: position 9,036,159 of record CM062865.1, on the reverse strand, counting down.
CGGCGCAGAGTTAAATTTTAATATTAAATCAGATGTGAAATTAACATTAACTAACAATAATCTATAATAATATTACGTTTTCCCATCTACATCTGTGACTTTTCAGATGCCGGCCTCGGTGTGTCATTATGGCCTAGTGCTATAGTGCTCGATTAAACGATCAGGTCTGTAAAAACGAACGTGTTTTTACTATCTCTAGGATGAATGTAGGAGCAAAAATGGTCGATTTGATTGTATGCTGTTTATTGTACACCGATGATGGCGAATAATGAACAAGAACTACAGAGGCTAGTGAGTAGAATGTACGATATATGCAGGGAAAGCGACCTCACGATGAAAGTGATGGTATTCGAGAAGGAGGAAAGCAAGACACCGCGCTAAATACTTGGAGGTAATGAATGGTTGGAACAAGTAGATGAGTTTGTGTATTTGGGAAGTATGTTTGATAGAAACGGAAAGGCTAAGCAAGATATCGGAAGGAGAGTGACTGCAGGGAATAAAGTGAATGGAATTATAGCTAATGGGAACTTGTCAACTGAGGCAAGACTAGCGGTGCACAATGGAGTCTTGGTACCGACACCGATGTATGAAAGTGAGGCATGCAGCTGGCAGAAGATAAAAGAAAGTAGACTGAATGCAGTGAAAATGAGATCACTTAGGCGTATATGTGGCAAGTCTATTTATGACAGTGTAAAGAATGTAAGCTGATGTTAGTATAATGAGTAAGATTAAGAGAGGATCACTTAGGTGGTTTGGTCATATGGAACGGATGATGAGGAGATAGTGGTAAGAAAGATGTATGACCCAAGTGTTGGTGGCACCAAAAATAGAGGACGTCCGCGGAAGACTTGGCACGACCAGGTAAACCAGATAATAGAGGATGGTTCTGTTAGAAGCCTCAACAATCGAGAAGATGTATGAATGTGAATGAGGCGAGAATTGTGTGCCAGGACAGAAGAGTGTGGCGCTTTATCTTCTATGCCTACCCCCGCGGGAAACGGCGTGATGGTAAGATTACGTAATATTAATCGATTGCCGTTTAATGTCTTAATGCGATAATAAAAAAAAAATTGTTTTATAAGCGCGAACCTCTTGTGTCGTCATCTTCCGTGCAATGTATATATTTTGTTAATTCGCGAATGTAATTCAAAATTCTCAAAACTTTTCAAAAACAGATTCGCACTGCTGCGTCACCTCTGTCGAAATTCCCCCGGGTGTTTACAGATTCAAATTTCCGTTTCCAGTTTACCGTTTTCTCGCGACGTCAGTCGCGCGTCGCGCGAGGTGGTGTGTGTGTTTGTTTTTTTGGCAGGGAGATTTGTTTGAAGCGAATACTTTTGTGCCGCGCGTCTTTTGTTGCGAGATTGTGTAATCGGTATTTAAATTCGAGAATCCATTCATTAATTGGGTCACTACCGGCGTGGACCGTTTCGTCGTCGTTTTGAGTTTTAATTAGTTACCCGCCAATCGCTATTGCCGAACGCCGAACGTTTCTCGTTTTGTAAACTTGATATGTTCTACACGACATATTTGAATTTCGATTTTTTTTTTGGCGGAAGTGAATGTGCGAAGTGTTTTTGTTTGTCTTAGTTACGTTACTTTTGTTACATTTAGATTTTTTTTTTTTTTGGAATGAATATTTGTTGATGTTTTCGATTCTATTACGCCGGCTATAAATTGTGATTCGTGCATTATCACAAGTTTAACAAGTGTCGAGTGATAATTATGATAGCTGATAAGTGATAACTTATTTTTGAACTGACCTTGAAAGGTGTTATACCTAGTTTAAAATATGGAGTGCTTAGTTAGAATTTTGATCTTTTAATATGTAATGTTTTTAGTACAATCAGTTTCACAACTCGCTTAGGTAATTACCGAATTAAATTGTATTTACATTGTGCAGACAGTGCATCATTTATTTTTTATTAAGGCGAACACATTCTTATCGTGAAGTTGTAATTATTCAGAACAGACGGTCTGTGATATTTTAAATACTAATTAAATGTATTCATTAGAAAGATATACATATAAAATCAATTTTTTCGAAAAATATTGTTGTTACTACCGGGATTCGAACCTCTTTCCTAATTTTTTTTGAGATTCCATAAAAATAAAGTAGATGGCTTTCAAATAATGGAACGATAGATCTATTAATTTGAAAAGTGTAGCATATAGGTTTAAAAATTTGTCATCAAAAGTACTGTGTGTTGTAGCGTAGTCGGTTAATGGACGTTACCCGGATTGGAAAGAGATCCAGGTTCGAATCCCGGTAGCATCAACAATATTTTTTGATAAAATTGATTTTATATGTATATCTTTCTAATTAATACATTGAATAGTTTTCCACCAATCTCAACATAAAAACGAGTATTTCGATTTTATATAAAACTGTATTTTGTAAAATGTAAAGATGGGTAGTGATCCGGCAATGTATAGAACTTATACATGTTTTACACGTAGCCTGTCACAGACAAGGTGTTGCAACAAAATATGTACACACACACAGACACAACTTGCTCTCGACACGGTAATGCGAGCCAGTACTTAAACAACAGTGTGCCCTGCCTTTGGCACAGTGTTGCAAGCCAATACTTAATCATAACACTCACACATATTAGCAACATCAGCCCTAATGATAGGCAGAGAGGTCAGATACACATGGCAGAATAATCCAGAAACTCTACACAGAATATAGAATATGAAAAATTGAGAACATTTTTAATGTTTGAGTTATTTACAAAAAAACTTTTAGGTAGAAGTCACATTTAATTAATAAAAATTTTACCAAAACTTAAATTTTTAATTCAATCAAATGCTTGCCAGTACAGACATTCGAAATTCGCCCTGACACCAAAAATAACTCACAGTAAAAAAAAATGGCTATGGGAACATCATTCATAGTAAATCAACATGTTAATGTTCTGAATAATTACAACTTCACAATAAGATTGTGTTCCCTTAATAAATCAACATGTTAATGTTCTGAATAATTACAACTTCACAATAAGATTGTGTTCCCTTAATAAATCAACATGTTAAACAAACTAAGATAATTATGAAATACAAAAAGCAGTTCAAACTACAATAATATTATACTTTTTTTATTGCATTAGAAGGGGTACTCGCACATATAGATTGAAATTATACAGTCGAACTCGGTTATATCGAGTACGGTTATAGTGAGATCACGGTTATAATGAGGAAATACTTGTTATTTTGATTCAGGACTGTTTTCATACAACTCCTCACTGTTATAGTGAGCTCGCGTCACTGATATAACGTATAAAAAAATTGTTAACAAGTGAACAAAATACACTACACGGTCTAAAAACCCTAATTCTTGAGAAGTCATAAAATCAAAAGCAGCGTCTGCCGACGAGGTTCCTTATTGTTTACGATTCCTTTCAGGTTGTGATTTCTAAAAAAAAAAAAACAATGGGTGTTTATTTTGTGTGCATAGTAAGTAGTAGTTAGTTTTAAACTTTAAAACAGGGGCAGTATTTTAATGTGATTGAATGTAGTAATTTACTTTAAAATGTTTTTGTTCATACAATTATAGATTTTTGATTTTTTATGTCTTTTGACTTGCTTTTAATTTTATTGGGTATTAAATATTTTTTGTAATAACAATTAATGGTTATAATGAGCAAATTTAGCTGGTCCCTTCGTACTCATTATAACCGAGTTCGACTGTATTTTATTCATCAAATAAAATACTTACCTGTATTTTTCATAAAATCAGCTTGACACTCTTTTGTTGCTGTGATTCCATGATAGGGGATATAATAAATATTATATTAACTCTTTTCTTGAAATAAGATGATACTTCATCTTGCGTAAAGTTTGGTTTACAACTAAGTGAACGATGATTGTTACGCTGTGGACTTTGAACATTTTAGTGTTCTGTTTGGTGAAAGCAGTTCTTATAGACAGAAGAAAAAAAAGACTTCCGGAAGACAAAGGACTGAATGTTGTCGCAAAGTATTGGCACGACAGCAACTTGCAGAGTAGTTTGGAGGTATACTGGGCAATAGAGGTGAGTCGTACGCGAACGAATGGGTGAATATAGTTTGTGAACTAGATTAAACTGAAGAACCAAAAGATCTGAAGACTGATTGGACTAGGGCGATACAAAATGGCCACTATCAACGGCTTGATATAGTATCATTATGTTATTAGTGAGGATAATAAAATTGGTGGTTACTTGAAAAATAAACTATGAGTGTAGATTATATTATTATAGATAGTACATGCACTCAATGAAGAACGATGTCGTACCTTTGGTATTTTCTTATTTTAAAACTTAACTACAATTATTTATCACTGTCTTACATAAAATTTCAGTAAAATACCGGCACGCTATAACAATCTCGATTAACTAATTTATTTTTCTTGTCAAGGGATTGCTTTAAAATTTAAATAATCTCCTTGAGTTACTAATATTTTTCAAAAATATGTGAATTAATTAATGCAATTTTGCACATATTTATTTATTATTTCTTGGACAACATATGCAGTGTAACATGGTTAATTTATAAATAATATCAAAAATAAGGTCAATTACGTGTTGTCTCTTGAAATAAGGCGGTCGGTTAGATGTAGTAATAGTTACATAATTGACTTCTTAGTATGTCTTTAGTGTACACCTCGTAATGTGAAGGTCCAAGAAATAGACTGTAACAATTAATCTTTTATTACAATTTAGTATAAGATATATCACTAGTATAGGTCAAACTATTAAGCCGATGAACCGCGAATAAAAGAGACGCGCGCACTCCTGCGCGCCGTCTTTATAGCCACACATACCCGCACCGGCGGTGCGGCACGCATACACACATACACACACCATCCCAATTAATATAATTATTTTATTGCATTGTTTGTTAGTTGTAATATTATGATGTTTTTGAACTTAGTACTATATTTAGTGTTAGAAGCTGTTCCCGTAATTTCCTTGGACAGCTGTAGTTCCCGGGTTTCCTATTGACAATATGGCCAGAAATGAAATGTGAACACTATCACTAACCTTTGAGGGCGCCGATGCTCTAGCGTTGTTCTTCTGGATAGATTTCCGACCGACTGAAATGTGCACTGATTATTGAGATCTCTTTACCGCACGGTGTACTGGATGCAATTGCGTCTTATCATTTTGCACGCTCTCCAATCTCTGAAAAAGGCGGCAATATTCATACACATATGTGACCAATAGAAACAATAAGAAATCCCAGGTGTACCAATTGAAGGAACAAAGGTGCGTAAACAGAAGCTATTTATGTTGGGATATGTATGTATAATAAAAATCAATTAAAAAGTAAGTAAGCAAGTAATTAAAAATCTGATAAAATACAACTATGATATTTATGCCCGGGATTCATTTGAACCTGTTCCTTCGCCAATGACTTCATATCTAACTCTTTATTTTAACAGCATACATATTGTGTAAGATAAGTGTCACAGCAAAAAAATTAATGGGTTTTATAATTGAATCGTTTTGCTAAAAAATAAAATTTACTACGTATTTGATTTGACTTTCATCTTCGCGCTCAAGCGACATAAATGAGCTGTTGTGTCACGTGAACTGTGTAGTTGTAAGTACGGGTTTAAAAGACCCAGTCTTTTTGGTGATACAGATTCAGTGATATATACCATACTGAGGAATGCTCAGTGATTCAGATAAATGAATTTTTCAACATTACTGTGTGAGTTTTGTCTTGTGAATGGGAATGTACTATATACATTTACAAAAAAAATCTTAATATAAAATGCCACATTTCTCATATAAATAAATTGTAAATTGTATTTACAATTAGATATGCAGTGAAACCTCGGTTTACGAACTTAATTTGTTCCGTATAACTGTTTGAAAACCGAGTTGTTCGTAAACCGAAATAATTATTCCCATAAGAGTCGATGTATTAAGACCCCAAGAAAATGGCCCTTTATCTTTTTTTTTTAACTTAAAAGGAATTGGAAGTAATAAAACGAAAAGAATAAACGTAAAAACAAACTTAATTTTAACTTATCTTACAAAATATGTAGTAAAGTGTTATTGTTTGGAAGGGGACTCTCTTTCCGTGAAAACGTTGTGTGCTTGAAGTTCATCAGGTTGCTCTCTCACGAAAAACCTATCCAACAATATTTGTTTCTTTTGAGACATGATATTATCATTAATTATGATTTATAATACGATTTGATCAAGTTTTATCAGGGTGATATTTTTCCACAAAACTTTGCACCTCACTCCGCTTCGTGGATCGAGAACCTAAAAACATCTTCCATTCGTTCATCGGTCTCTGAAAATAATATTTCCTCTGTCTACATCTTTTGCTGCTCATTAAGAAACTGTTCCAGTTCTTCCGTAGTGAATTCTGAAACTGCCTGTTCGCAAACTGAAACATTTTTGTCAGGATTTTTGTTCGTAAACCGAGGTTCCACTGTACTGATTTGTGATGAAAAAAATGTTGATTATTAATATCACTTAAATTAAATCTTATTGACCCTTAATTTATATTTAAACATATTCCCCATATCAATATCTTTGTCCTCCCTCATTCCACCACGACTGCTGCTATACCCCTGTCTGATAATTTATTTATTTTATGAATTAGTTACTGTACACCCGTCTTGACGAAGATAGTGGTATCGAAACGGAAAATCAAAATGGATCATACATAGTTTATTATTTTTTAAATTAATTAATAATTTTGCGTGACTGACTCAATAACAATATTTGGTCAGCAACAGTAATAATACATTGTCATTTTATGAAGAAGTTGGTTTTGAAACTGCAACCTCATTATTTATATAATTATAATATTTTTTGTTTTGTTTCCAGGACTGGTGGAAGGTTGAAGTGAATGACCGACAAGGCTTCGTTCCCGCTGCGTACGTGAAGAAGATCGATGCCGGTCTCACAGCTTCGCAACAAAATCTCGCCGACAGCAATTCCATTGCTGCACGTCAAAGCCAAGTAGGAATACTTTTTAATTGTTGATGTTTTGTCAAAGTACATACATGAAACTAAGACTAAATTAATTTAATGGAACCCATTTTGTTGGCATCAAATTGTAATGATGTTCTGTTTCAGATCAATGCGCAGTATGACAACCTGCTCAGCTTGGCCAAGGAGAGGCAGAATAAGCTGAGCGAGACGGTCAAAGCATACGTGCTGGTCCGCGAGGCGGCCGAACTGGCCACATGGATCAAGGACAAGGTAATAATTGAAATGTTGATAACATATTTCATTGCTTACATAAGTTCCCAACATAAAAAATTATTTTCCCACCTTACTTGAGATTTCCTTGAAAACAATTTTAGAATTCATTGTTAATTGTTTTCATAGGAAAACCACGCCCAAGTGCAAGATGTCGGTGAAGATCTGGAACAAGTGGAGGTGATGCAGAAGAAGTTTGATGACTTCCAGGCTGATTTGAAGGCTAATGAGGTTCGTCTGGCGGAAATGAACGAGATTGCTGTACAACTGATGACTATCGGGCAGACCGAGGCAGCACTGAAGATACAGACACAAATCCAGGTGAGTAGCTTTTTGGTCTAGTGGTTAGGACGCTGGCCTAGTGATCTTGAGGTCGGAGGTTTGCGCCTCGTTCCGCGAGACCAGCAAGTTAATCCTATTTTCATAGCACAAGCATTTAGCTTAGTTTGAAAATAGTAAGAATATTGATATGACATGTATTCTCTATTTTTAAAAAAAAATCTTGCTAAGGATTTCATTATGATCAAAAACCAATTATATTTGATTTAGTCATAAATCGTGGACAAAATTTGTGTTTTATAGGAGCTGAACTCCAAGTGGTCTTCACTCCAACAACTTACAGCCGAGAGGGCTGCCCAGTTGGGCTCGGCACATGAAGTGCAGCGTTTCCACCGTGATGTGGACGAGACCAAGGATTGGATCCAAGAAAAGGACGAGGCTTTGAACAACGAGGACCTCGGCAGAGATTTGCGCAGCGTGCAGGCTCTGCAGAGGAAGCACGAGGGACTGGAGAGGGATCTGGCCGCATTGGGAGATAAGGTGAGCTGAATTGTTTATACATTGTTTCTGATGAAATATGAAAAGATTTTTAATTTTTAAATGCATTGTTACCCGAGTTACATTGAGGCCCGACTCAGGATATGTAGCCGCATTTAAAAAAATATATATTTCTAATATTTGAAATGTCACTTTTCAGATCCGACAACTGGATGACACAGCCACACGTCTTATGTCCTCACATCCTGACACAGCTGAGCAAACATATGCCAAGAAGTGCGAAATCAATGATGAGTGGACACAGCTCACCGCCAAGGCCAACTCGCGCAAGGAAAAGCTGCTCGACAGCTATGACTTGCAGAGGTAATATTTGCAAACATTTTTAATGTAACAATAAATATCTGCTCAGATTCTCAGTCTCGTGCACAGTATAAAATATGACTGGGATAGAGAACATAAATGAATGCTGAGATGTGTTAACAATCTAAAATTAACTTTATGATAAGCCCTGCCACAGTACCGTGATATTGGTGATTGAAAACTGTGACTGTGATTACCGTTTTATAATAATATCACAATATATGAAATAAATTACACAACTAAATGGTATTCAATTATTACTACTCCATCATTACATTAAATGCTTCCTTTACATAAAAAGCATATTTAAATTACAGGTTCCTAGTATAAATAAATATAATTAAATCTTGATATATGTATTTCAGTTGACAGCATTTTCAATCATGGTATTTTCAGATATTCCATCACCGTTAGTGATTGTGACTAGAGACTAGATTCACAATTTGTAATTTCGAGTTCATCGCTACAATCATCCATAAAATTTCATCATATATTTTACCCTGAATTTGTCTTACGATATTTCAGTATTATGTCTTAAGTTATTGCTGACAATCAAAACATAGATTCTTTTGCTGCACAAGTATTAATTACTCTTTAATAAATTAGTTTCATCTCATATCAAACAGAAAGGCAGATAATGAAAGCTACAGCGGAACTTACAATTTTTGGAATTAGATATTTATATTTACTATATATAGCGCCTAATTCCAAAACCCCCTAAAACAGATTTCTGATAATTAGAGTTAAATATGCAGTTTTGTAGATTTTTTTGTCCACTTTTTTCGCAAAAGCCACTTAAATTCATTGATAATGCATGTTCAAAATCAGGGTTAGTTCCAAAATACCCCAAAGCAGACAGAGTTTAGGTTGCTATTCCCCCTAAAGTGAAATCAGCCAATCACAATGCTTGTTGATGATCATATGATGTAAAATCCAGTAAGGCTGCCAGAACGATATATACAGAAGAAAAAAAATTTTACATTATAGAATTGTTTCTTTAAAAAATGATCATGTAAAAACAAACATTTTATACATTTCTTTTCAAAATATGTTTTCATCCATAACTCAAAAATATAGGTCGGTTTAGGGGATTTTGGAATTAGGCACTATATATATATATATATATATGTGTTTCAGATCAAATATTAACCGAATTTCAAATTCTTAAAATTTTTTTCCAGTTCCCAGAAAGTGTATAATCATTATTTTGTACTCTCTTGACAAGAATTTTCTATTATGTCACTAACATCCTCCCGATTCTACTCTAGATTCCTGTCCGACTACCGTGACTTGATGGCGTGGATCAATTCCATGAAGGGACTTGTCAGCTCCGAGGAACTGGCCAATGATGTCACCGGGGCCGAAGCGCTACTGGAGAGACACCAGGTATATACTACACAATCATTGATTTAAAAAAAACGTATGGTATAAAATAGCTAATAAAACTGTTTAAACTCTTTCAAATTCTAAATGATTTCCTGACAAATGATAAAGTAAATATGTTTTTATTCTCACATTAGAAATGTTAAAAGTTAAGATTTTTTTCCCACATAGGCGTAAAGAAACTCTTCTAGGTGTTACAATTAATCGGGAAGACACAATAAAGGACTTCATCTTTTGGATTTTTATTGACTTTAAATAGTTCTTAACCCTATAAAAACTTGTCTAGTGGGGGGCGAAGAAGAGAATTAAATAGTTTTCTGAACATAGATAAAAAAAAGTGTTTAGTTACTCATTATAATATTTACTAATTAAATTAATCAATCTATTTAATAACAAATTTGTTTTTTGAAAAAAATATTTTTCAATGCATAGATTTCTTATTTGATTAATTTAATTTGTATTTTAAAAAACACAAAACTTTGTTCAGAAACTGCACTTTACAATAAAAATGTGTTTTCATTAAAAATGAAATTTACATTCCAATATTTTGTTTCAATCGCCCTCATCATCATCGATGCCTGGAATCTATTATGAGGGATCTGTTTGTTATAACCTGGTGTTCTATAAAGGTCTTGCATTATACGTGATCACCTAAATAGAGGTGCTAATTAGTCTGTATAATCTCTGATAGAATTTCAATTTTCTCTATGGGGTAATTTTCCAATCTGTTCAGTGAGAGATTGCATATTCTCGTACTAATATGATCCAGCCTCCAATAAATCACTTTGACCCTCCTTCTGTTATTGGGAATACCTCGTCCATAACAAGAGGTTAGTTCCTCCAAACTGATTGTTAATGCTTCACAGTTTTTCTGTATTTGCTTCAAAGGCTGACTATAAGATATCGGAGTCTCCATCGTCAATCAATTGATTTTGAGTCAAATCTCTTTAACCCAATGCTATAATAAGACTGACTGACTGTCCTTTGATACTCATAAGCTATCTTTCTTTAGTGGACTCCTGCGTAGTCGCCAAAATAGCTCTAAGGATGTCCGAGCTAATTCTTTCAGCATTAGGAACTGGACTGCAAAGCAAACGATTGCTGACTTGTAAACCAATATGGTTTGAGGTGATAAACCCTTAAGGTTAAACAGGTTAGCTATACCCTGCAACCAGTACTTTTTTGTAAGAAAAAAGGTGCCGGAACTCACATCTTGTTAAATCTTTTATTAATACAATTATATATTAAGTTTTTAACATAATTAAATCATCACAGGCGGGGGGTTATGAGGTTAAAGGCAATCCTTGCCAAGTCCTTCAGCTTGTCAATCAATCCCTTCATCAGTCTTCATCCCGAAAGTAACTAATATAGGGATCACCGCGCAAGTCTTCTGTGTTTCCATGTGATGAATCAAAATGCTGCAATCTCGAGATTTGTTGGATGCAACTTGTGTTCATTTTTAGAAAGAGACACGCCTTAAACGAACTTAGTGCTCCCTTAAGTCTGTTCTGATTTTGGGAGCTGTGCTGCCTCCCAATAATGCCCCCTACAAAGCACCCACCTGCTCCAACAAATATTCAATAATTAAATTAAATAATGGTTTAGTTTTAAACCACTTTATTTAAATATAATATATATAATACATATAATATAAACATTAAAGTGGTTTAAAACTAAAACATTATATTATTTAATTATAATGTCAAGCCACAACGTGTTTGCTTTCTTTCAAAATTTAAATATTCAATACTTGTTTCCTTTTCCCAAATGGTTTGGATGCCGGGGAGAGTGTCCTTCTTTTTACTAAAGGAATAAAAGGAGGAAGGAATGCTAAGCGATTTCCTGTTCGATCGGCCGCTATCCCTAAATTATTAATAAAAATAAATTTATCATCTCCGTCACACTACTTAAATTGTTGTCAATCTAAAAACACAATGTCAAAACGTATCAAGTCAGAGTATATCTGATCTAAAAAAATATTATTAAGAAGAAATAACTTGCGGCCTAACCGGAAACATGTTTCTCTTATCATGGATTCCAGGGATCGACAACACAAAATAATATTTTACTTTTATTTTACTTGACAAATAATATCTTCAATATCAATAAAATTAATATAAAAATATGGTGATGGTGTGTGTTATATAGGGCCAGAGACTGGAAATAGATGCGAGATACGGCATAATGCCACAGGTCAGATAATGTGTGCCCCGTGTTGCCAACTGCAGTGTTGTCTTCGTGTCGGTGTTGCTACCTGTGTAACTCACGTGTTTGTGTGTGTGTTTCCTTTCTACTAAAAATCTTTTCCTGATTATTCAGGATCATCTCTTCTCTTTTCCAACCGCCATAACAATGATTGTGGATTTTGTAACACACGATGGCGGTCACTATAAACTAATAAAATTCAGTCCAAAATCTGCAAAGTTTTTTTTACTGACTAGGTAAAAGATGCACGGTGTTAATAACAAAAGGATAAACGTGTTTTTTAAAAATTAGGAATTTTTACCACGCTTCAAAATTATCACAGCCAATCTATCTTTATTCATCAATTCTTCAATCACAAACTAATATTTTTCATAGAAGTAGCACTGTCCTCCTACTTTTAAATAGAATTGATCTTCAACTATAATTCCTTTGTATGATTTTCTCTCCATTGTAAATTAATTTCTGTACATTGGCATTGTAATGAATAATTGTTGTGAAGTGAATTTGTTCATCTGCTCTTTGAACTCCGTTCCTCTGACAATTATTACTGCAAGCTTTTTCTGCATGGCAATTGAAAGACATATTATACATATATAACTCTAAGAAAACATTATAAAATATCAGTAGTGTATTAATACTTCTTTAATGCTTATCTTATAATCAATCTGGTCTTGTTCTTTATTTTATATTTTAATTTTTTTAAATTAGACAGAATATACATATTTTAGAACTGTAATATATACCATAATTTGCATTATTTTAGCTAAGAGCATCTTTAGAGCTTTCTCAAAATAGTGGTTTACATGCAGTGTGAAAAAAAACAAAATAAATTGATAATCGTAGGGCCCAGATATTTTGTATAAACAATATTTTAATAACTTTTATTTGCTTGCAATTTTTACATTGTTAAACTAACAATATATATATTTTTGTATTTGTCAGAATAAGTCTCGTAGTTTATATACTATCAAATGTAATTCATTATACTGTATTATACTGTTAATTTAAATCAAACATTGATACCAACGTAAATTGGCAAACGGCGGAGGGCACCGCTGTACTCATACTGAACCTTATGAAAAGGGGAACAGCCGCACGCGGACAGAGGGAATGTTAATTTGATAAGTCACTGCTCGCCAATTTACGTTGGTTTATGTTATAAAATTATAATTAAGAAAAAAACTATATAGTAAAACAAAGAAAGATACATTTTATGTTATTTGTATTTTGTTTGCAAAGTCAGTTGATTACAGCACTTTTAAATAATGTTATATTTATTCCTATAATAGTGGAAGCTTTAATCTTTCGATGTTGTTAAATGTTATCAGTCTAATTAAATGAAGGGATAAACATTATTGTGATTATTCCAAATGGCGTAAATTTAGCTTAATCAAACCCAATAGTGTTTATGGTTACTGATCTGACTGTTTTGTACAGGAGCACCGAACTGAAATCGACGCCAGGGCCGGCACATTCCAAGCCTTCGAACTGTTTGGCCAACAGTTGCTCCAGTCGGGACACTACGCCAGTCCCGACATTCAGGAGAAGATCAGCGGAGTCACCGACGCTAGACAAGATCTGGAGAGGTGCTTATTTTTTTATTGTGTTTTACAATCATTTTTTATTATTTTTATTTACATCATTTTAACATGATTCATGGTAAAATTGTAAATTCTGAAATTCATGTATTTATGGTTTTAACAAACAAAAAAATTGCCCAGTATCAAAGTGTAGCCTGTTTCTGTTCTGCTTGTGATGTCTTGATTGGATCCTTGTTGATAAGATGCTGCCTTGAAACAATCCATCTTGGAATCCTTTTGTCATTAGAAGAAAATCATTTTTAGTATACCACTGTGACGTTATTTGTATTTCAGGTCCCATGATGAGATTTTGAAATCGCTGCTCGTCAGCGATATTGAATAGTACACATAATGAATTTGCCATCCTATTTGTAACACAAATGTATAAACTTTTTTTTTAATTTATTTAAGGAGAATACATTTTTGTTGTGAAGTAGCGTTTTCACATCTTTTCTTAATATGCAAACATTTTGGGCCGCAATGTACTTCATTTGGCATAGTTACACTACAATTTCTACTTTTCACTGACTTTTAGTATATTTATTGTAATATTTCCATTATTCCTTAGTTTTATAAACTGTTGTAATGTTTTCAAAGCCAAAAATCCAATTAATGTGATGACATTGATAAAGGAATTAAAAACACTTGAACACTGCTGTGTTGAGGCACACCTTAATGTTTGATTGGTTAAAATAGCCACTTTATTAATTAAACCTATTACAGTAAAACCGTGATATAATGAAATCCAAGGGCCCAAAAAATAAAAATTCGTAATAACGAATTCCCACATATAACGAAATAAATAAAAAAAATCCTACTATATGTTACGCGCCGTCGCAAAAAAATGTTGCGCGGCTTCAAAAAAGATCGCAAATTCTGCAAACAAAGGAGGAAGAAGGCCATAGGGAACCGAATACCTACATATTTTTAGTAGTTTTGTTATTAAAACAGATAAGCAAATGGATAATCAAAGGAATTAAATTAAGAACAGAACCTATTCAACACCAATTGGAAGATATTTTTGTAAATTCCAGAATATTGCAAACACAAAACAATATTTTAATTGTGTTTAAATGTAGAGCCGCTTCAAACATAGTTTTGGGCATGAAACATAAAAAATAATTCAAAAATAAAAAATTTACAGTTGAATCGCGGCATTTTTATAAAATGAGTCGTATATAAATTACAAAGGTACTTACCGGTAACGGCGGCAACCACTTCAAAATATGATACTATGAACCCAAGAAGTCTGAATTGTTTTACTATCTTGTCGGCAGACCGCCGCGCACCGCCGAAAAGGCCATCAAACCGTTCGCATACGGCAGATGCAGCGGCGCGGCTTTATAAGTGCGAAATAATATTTTCATCTTTTTACATTTTTTTATTTCGTTATAAATTTACGTAAATGTATTGACATTTTTTCATACGGGACAAAAATGATTTTGTTATATATATTAACGGGATTTCGTTATATAAATGCATTTTTGTATGAAAAATTGGTTTTAGGGACTAAATTTCGATTTTTTTTTTCGATATACGTCATTTTTCGTTATATCGGGTTTCGTTATATCGCAGTTTTACTGTATATCATATACTTCGAAACAAGACATACATCTCAAAGAAGTAATTACTATTTTATTTAAATTAATAATGTATTACAGTGCTTGGGTGGCGCGCCGCATGCGCCTGGACCAGAACTTGGAACTACAGCTATTCTACCGTGACTGTGAACAAGCAGAAAATTGGATGGGGGCCCGCGAAGCCTTCCTCTCGGCTGCTGATGAGGTAGACTCCAAGGGAGACAATGTGGAGGCCCTGATCAAGAAGCACGAGGACTTCGACAAAGCGATCAATGCTCACGTGAGTCATACACGACTACTCTACTATTTACATCATCTTGACTTCAGTCTTAATAGTCGATAGAACTGATGAATGTGGCAACGCTGTGCTGTGGAATTTTAACTCTTAATAAAGAATTATGTGTATATTTATATTGTTTGTTTATATCATATTTCAAATAATGACTCCTAACTCATTTATTTTAACTTTCTCTTAGAATACTTATAATAATATTAATGAACTATTGCGTAATTACAGGAAGAGAAAATAGCTGCTCTGCAGACCCTTGCTGATCAGCTCATTGCGGCAGATCATTATGCCGCTGAACCTATCGATGATAAGAGGAAGCAGGTGCTTGACAGGTGGCGTCACCTTAAGGAAGCTCTTATCGAAAAACGTTCTAGGTATATTTACTTCTACAGAGCTATTATAATTCTGATTATATATAATATAACTTTATCGTCAATATGTTCTTATATTATCTCTCGTATTGGTTTTATGTGTACCTTACCTTAACTAAAATGGAAATAAAATATCCCTCAGATTGGGAGATGAACAAACTCTTCAACAATTCTCCCGCGATGCTGATGAGATGGAGAACTGGATTGCAGAGAAGTTGCAGCTTGCCACTGAAGAGAGTTACAAGGTGATATTTCAAAGAGACTTACCACACATAATCGGAATGAAATACATATTTTAAAATCAGTTTTCTTTTTGTCAACTATCTTTATCGTCTGAAACCCTTCATGAAATGTAATATTTATTTTAAATCCAAGACAGTTTTCCAGTGATGAAAACGATATTTATGCTATTTTATTTGAATAGTTAAACCAATTGTTGCCAATTTTGTTTCACATTCACAGGATCCAGCCAATATCCAATCTAAGCATCAGAAGCATCAGGCCTTTGAGGCCGAGTTGGCAGCCAATGCTGACCGCATTCAATCCGTACTGGCCATGGGTGGGAACCTTATCGATAAGAACCAATGCAGCGGTTCCGAGGATGCTGTGCAGGTATGTTGAGATGGATGCGTAATAAAGATAAATGGGTACATAATTTTTTCAACACTCGTTGAAGAATAAAAATATTTTAACTTTTTGTGGTGATTAATTTTCATATTTATTAAAACTTATTCGAGTTAGGATTAGAACTGATATTTTTAGGATTCTTCTTCTAGTAATTTTGTTAACCAGACTGTTACATATCTTATTAGACAAATGGAAGTATGAGTAAATACAGGGCTTACGGCTTTAAAAAAAAAAGTTAAAAAAACTGACCAAAGGTATGAAAGTTGTTGAGTGCCTAAAGTCTAATTTGTAAAAATAAATATTGATTTATTTTCTCAGGCCCGCCTTGCTTCCATCGCCGACCAATGGGAGTACCTGACGCAGAAGACCACCGAAAAGTCACTGAAGCTTAAGGAAGCCAACAAGCAGAGGACTTACATCGCCGCTGTCAAGGACCTTGACTTTTGGCTCGGAGAGGTGATTATCTTTAGTTCAATTTATTGATTATTATTTGTTGTATTAGGTCATCTTATTTTCAGTCAAGTTTTCACAAATAATAAAGCAATAATGTAAAAGATCAAAATTATGTTTTTCAGAGGAACTGACAAAATAAATGTAATTAGGTGAGAGAAACTAATTTTGCAGTTTCTTCATATTAATGTTTTTTGTAGACAGTTTATAGTGGTTATGTTTTTCAAAAATTTATATTCATCACATTATTCAGGTGGAAAGTCTCCTGACATCTGAAGACTCTGGCAAGGACCTGGCTTCTGTCCAGAACTTGATGAAAAAGCACCAGCTGGTGGAGGCCGATATCCAAGCTCACGAGGACAGGATCAAGGGTAATTTGTTTTAACTACGATTAATCAGTTTTGAAATATGTATGTGAAATTAATCCATTTCTGTGTCCTCAGACATCACGCAAGCAAAATTTTGTGGAGTCGGTATCTAAATCTGCTTGCATTTCTAAAGATTTTGATATCTTGAGGTATTCTTATGTACATTTATGAAATTTTTAAAAATTATTTGTTAATTACCAAAAAAATCTGTATTAATTTAACGACATTGAGAAAAATTTAATATAAATAATTGTTCCGTGTTGGCAGAATACGTAATGAACCATTTAAAATGTTTGATAATTTTCTTTACATTGTTTACCCAGAATGTGATTCTGATATTCCGTGTTGTAGATATGAACGAGCAGGCTGACTCATTGATCGAGAGTGGACAGTTTGACACCGCCACGCGCCATGGCATCCAAGAACGGCAAGCAGGCATCAATGAGCGCTGCGAGCGTGTGCGCAATCTTGCTGCGCACCGACGTGCCCGTCTTAATGATGCCAACACTCTGCACCAGTTCTTCAGGGACATTGCCGATGAGGAGAGCTGGATCAAGTCAGTTAATTTATATATCATTCTGTGTATCACTTAACTCACATGGGCCAACAACTGGCTAATGTTAACAAAATTAGATGAGCTTTGAAAAAAAACTTTATTTTTAGGTTATTTTATTTCTTAAGACATTTTAAGATTTCTGAATTGCAAATGGATTAATAATACATAATATTAGATGTTAATTGATTGAGAAAATGTTTTGTAAATGCAAAATTATTTTTCAATTCTTATGACAGTGCAGTTAAATATGTATATATAATAAAACAATACAATATCTATAATGTTAATATAATATTTCCAGGGAGAAAAAATTGCTAGTTGGCTCCGATGACTATGGCCGTGACTTGACTGGAGTGCAAAACCTCAAAAAGAAGCACAAAAGACTGGAGGCAGAACTGGCCTCGCACGAGCCGGCCATACAGGCCGTTCAGGTGAGACTTTCAATTTACTCAATAATAAATTAAATATATATTTGTGTGGACAAATTTTTCAAATATGCATTGTCTTTCTGGATGAAGGAGGCCGGTGAGAAGCTGATGGATGTTTCCAACCTCGGCGTCCCCGAAATTGAACAGCGTCTGAAGGCCCTGAACCAGGCCTGGGCCGAGCTGAAGGGTCTGGCCAATACTCGAGGACAGAAGCTGGACCAGAGCCACACCTATCAGCAATTCCTGGCCAAGGTGGAAGAGGAGGAAGCTTGGATCAGGTAGCTTTTTTATTTCTCTTTTAAGGTCAATTTCAAGCACAATTAAATATATCTGTGTGTGGAAATATAAACAATTTAAGCCTTCTTTAAAAATCATTACATTTTTATTTCTTGTTAAGTGAATTTGAAACTTTACCTAACCTTCTTGTCTTGTTCCAGTGAGAAGCAGCAGCTTCTCTCTGTGGAAGACTATGGAGATACAATGGCCGCTGTGCAGGGCCTTCTGAAAAAGCACGATGCTTTCGAAACAGAGCTGGCTGCCCACCGTGATCGTTGCTCCGATATCTGTACATCGGGTGGATCGTTGGTCTCTGAAGGAAATCACCATGCTGACAGTATACAGCACCGCTGCCAGCAACTGCAGGTTGGAAACCAGCTCTCGAGTAATTACATACGATGTAGTCTTGAGAGTACTATTTAGTTCCCTTTATAAAATGCAGTATCGCTGTCAGTAAAACATGAGAATCACATTATGACTTAATTGGACTATCATATAATAGTAATTTTAAACTCAGATTTCATTGTCCATTTGCAGTCAAAGTTTGAACAGCTGTCTGGGCTGGGTGCAGCCCGCAAAGCTGCCCTGGTGGACAATTCTGCCTACCTACAGTTCATGTGGAAGGCCGATGTGGTGGAATCTTGGATCGCTGATAAGGAGACACATGTGCGCAGTGAGGAATTCGGCAGGGACTTGTCCACCGTGCAGACATTGCTCACCAAGCAAGACACTTTTGACGCAGGTCAATATCTTCCTGAATTGCTTGTAAAATTCAGAAAACTTTCTACCAAGATGAATACTGTTTCCTTACATTCCATTCTACCCCGTCAATTATCATTGATTCATTAAGATGTAACAATCAATTACTCCCACCTCAAACTGCGTAATATTTGTCAAGGAGTACATTCCGTCATTCTAACTAATGAACCGTTGTAGACAGAGTTTGGGTTCATAATTTTTTTTTGTTTTTGGATTTACTTCAATTCAGCTTATTTGTGTTGAGTTTTATAAGATTGGATATGATTAGTGTGAGATATTTGAATCTGTCAAAGTTGTATGTGTGTAGCCGTTTGGTGATAGATGTGAGAAGGTTGACCGGTGTCTAATGGGCACGACGGAGGGGAGGGAGATGATGGACGTGGTCTCTTTCAATACTCTTTGGTTCTCCAGATAGTGAAAAATCATGTGTCAAAAATCCAAGTAAAGCAGAAGCATGGAGCACTCCTGAAACTTTCTTCCCCCCTTTAATTCTGGTCCTTCGCTTCAAGGTATAAATATAAAGCGTTTAATTGTATATTTTTGTTCATGTAGGTCTGGCTGCCTTTGAGCATGAGGGTATCCAGAATATCACAGCCCTGAAAGACCAACTGGTGGCAGCCAATCATGATCAGACCCCGGCCATCAAGAAGCGCCACCAGGATGTCATTGCTAGGTATACTTTCAAATAAGATATCAGTGATTTAATATTTTTCCAAAATATTATTTGCATTCTGTCTTCTCAGTTTTAGTTGTGGATCACTGTTTATTTCAGGGTCGAGAGCATTGAAACATTCTTTATAATTACATTTTTTATGAGATCTATAATTCAATGATAAAATAATGTTACAATAAAACTCAATTGGATGTGTGATCAACATCACCTAATTAGCATATAGGCATGTTTTAACCTGTTCGAGGTTATGAATGCACAAAACTTTTCATGTCGCGTCGGGCCATGGACGCTCAAACGCGCACGCACTGTTTGATGTTAAACACGCATGAAGAATCACAATTTTCAACACCTCACCTATTCAAAATAGTACTGCCATCTATGGACGACCCTAAGCTCTCACAATAATTCTGAAACCCTTAAATCTCATGAAATCTGTAATTTGTCAATGTGCTTCATTCAACAGCTGCCAGATGCTGCTAGGGTTGGCACTCAAGAAAAAAGAATTAAAGGGGATTTCGCAAATCGTTTAGTTTGCTTTGTTTTCGTTGGTGTGATTTTTTGCTTGAATTTGTTTCCGATATATTCAATATATGTCATTTTTTTCGCAAAATTTTATTTGAATATATCTATCTAGTGTTTCTATAAAATTCACCTTTTATCTTTGTTAGCAATATTTGACTGACTTTCTGTGTCTGATTTTGATTCTTTGTATTTTCTATATAAGTTTCCTCATATATCTTGCGGTGACTTAACATTAAAAAATAAGTTGAAAAAAACAAAAATAGTGAAATTGTGTAACTCTGTTGTATATTTTCTTAAAAGATTTTGATGAAATTTTCATTTAAAAAACTTCATCATAAATTTGGATAACCCAATTCTTTGGTAAATTTTTACACTTTTCTACCATATTGTGTTTATTTTCATTGTTTTTAATTACATTTATGTTATGGAAAAATGGCTGGCATACAGGTGTTTCCCATAATAAATAAAGCTGGCATTCAAAAGATTAAAATAATATTATCATCGTACAGATGGCAAAAGCTGCTGGGTGACTCAGATGAGCGCAAGCAACGTCTGCTACAACTCCAGGAACAGTTCCGACAGATCGAGGACCTGTATCTAACCTTCGCCAAGAAGGCTTCCGCCTTCAATTCCTGGTTCGAGAATGCCGAAGAGGATCTCACAGACCCCGTCCGGTGCAACTCCATAGAGGAGATCAGGGCCTTGCGAGAAGCCCATGCACAATTCCAGGTTTGTTTGTCATCATCCTGTTCATTTATAAATTTGAGTATCTTTTTGAACAAGTTGAACAAAGTTAGCCTAGGTGTCTGGTTACATTAATTGAAACAAAATGTAGAGCACACACACTTATTAGAGAATTTTGTATGCGACTATCATAAACATTACTAAAAGCGTGGGTCCTGTATGCCACCCAGCGGTAGAGACACAAATTGACCTTACATGCTGCCACCAGATTTGAAATTCCGGTTATAATTTTGAATTTTGCTCTTATTAAAATAATTGGACACAAACATTCATATGTTTGAAAGTTCGCATGTAGACTGTAGTTAGTTAGGTTAGGTTAGTTTTAGTTATTTCTATTGTCACAATATAAATTGAATTCGTTCAAAAAAGCAATCATGAAGTACATTAAAATGTTTTTTATTTTTTAAATTTCATCTGTTGAAAAGTTGTAAATTGTTTGCTTTAATAATACATGTTGACATCCTAAATATTACCCCTATATATGTAAAGCTACTGACAATATTGTTGCTTGAAATGACCCTTATTATTATTTTAGGCGTCTCTATCATCGGCCCAAGCTGACTTTGAGGCTCTCGCTGCCTTGGATCAGAAAATCAAATCTTTCAATGTTGGACCCAATCCGTACACGTGGTTCACCATGGAGGCTCTAGAGGATACATGGAGGAATCTCAAGAAGATAATCGGTGATTCAAAATTTTGCAAATTATTGAAAAAAATATATATTAGGATTCCTAAAGCATTTTGTACATAATGCTATGTAGGTACTTATGCAAAAATATAACACAATTAATGATTCCAATTCTATTTGTATAATTTTATATTTTATCAACAGGGGAGCGTGATGTTGAGCTGACCAAGGAAGCGCACCGCCAAGAAGAGAATGACAAACTTCGCAAGGAGTTTGCCAAGCACGCAAATACATTCCACCTCTGGCTTACCGAAACTCGGTCAGTATTTATTTATTGAAAAAATACCCGCATATTTTAATCCTTTTGTTTATTATAAAAGTAATGACCATTTGAGCTACAAAATTAGTGAGCAGATGTTCTGGTATTGAACCCTTGGCCCCGTTGTCGAGTTCGGACATACTTGGCAATCTAGCTGATCAATATTGCGTTAAAATTATTTTATAACATATTTTTTCAATGAACCAGGGATCCTCATTAAATTATCTTTTTTCCATTCAGGTACCGTATTCTGGGATGGGACGGGTGACTTTATTTTTATTATTTTCAGAGTTAATCGCCTTTTACAGAGATTGGCTGTGTGGTTTATGCTTTTAACACAATCTGCCTTTTGAACTTGTAATATTTTCAAGGTTGGTCACCTGTACAGTGTACTTACGCTTTTAATATACAACCTGCCGTATGAATAAATACTGATTAAGTGGAATTAAAAACCATCTGATTGTAGCATATATTTTTTCTTTGGAAATATTTTTGCATGGTTTGAGTTTTATTGAAATAATACATTTTTTTTAAAAATAAAACGTGAATTATTTTTTATTATTTAAAAAAGCCAATAATGCATAGATTTTTAACCAAACTTATCCTTAATCCACTGGTTTCTTTAAAAAATTTAATGAATAATATTGTGAATTAAATATAAAAATTATCTAAAATGATAATGAAAAATATATAGTTTTCTTTGTGATGTTGGTAGGATTTACAGATTTAAATTTAAAAAATCTAAATATATTTGAAATATTTTCTTTGGTTTTATTTGTTATATGTATTGCTGCCACTTTCCGGTTTCTAACAACAACAATTCATGACACGTCCAGTACACTTGTATCTTTGATGTCTCCTAGAGAGACTGATCTCATGATCACTGCGGACACGGACCGTTGTATTCTAAATTGATTTGAGCTGAGATTCAGCAGCCTTTTTTTGGAATATAACATTTAAAGTTTTCAGTGACAATATGCCTGTTTGTTTAGAACCTCAATGATGGAAGGCAGTGGCTCGCTGGAGCAGCAGCTCGAGGCCTTACGCCGTGCAGCTGGCGAGGTGCGCGCGCGGCGAGGTGACCTTCGCCGCCTGGAGGAGCTGGGCGCCGCGCTGGAAGGACACCTTATCCTCGATAACCGCTACACAGAGCACAGCACCGTGGGGCTGGCACAACAATGGGATCAGTTGGACCAGCTCGGTATGCGCATGCAGCACAATCTCGAGCAGCAGATCCAAGCCAGGAACCAGAGTGGTTAGTGCAGTTGATTTTGATAGTATCAATCTCATAACCAGGACCACTATTCAAAGATTAACGTTTATGAGGTTCATTTATATTGTTCAATATTTAGATAAGAAAAAAATCTTCACACCACTTTGTAGCATGAAATGATGGATCGGATATTTTAATTGTTACTGTAACCTCTCTTATATAAACAATATATAAGATACATGAATTAATTCTATATTTTTAATATTGCAGATATATGAGGTTAAAAAACCAGGAAGTTCACTTAATAGTTTTTACTTTTATTCATGCTGTGATATTGTTTCCCGTAGGTGTAAGCGAGGATGCCCTCAAAGAATTCTCCATGATGTTCAAGCACTTTGACAAAGATAAGTCAGGACGTCTTAACCACCAGGAATTCAAGTCCTGTTTGCGAGCGCTTGGCTACGACCTGCCCATGGTGGAAGAGGGACAACCTGACCCCGAGTTCGATGCTATTCTCGGTAAGTCAAGCACTAATCGTAAAAGACCCATCAAAAATTTAAAAATACATCTCGGTATATTGGATATGGCATTCTCATTTTGTGATATAGAAATTATTTCAATTTTACAATATAATATCAAAAAAGAAGCAATTTTTTTGGTGTCTATGATACCCCATGGAAGACATTTTTTGTATGCCGCATTTAATGAAAAAGGACACCTGTAAGCCAAGCCATATGACACATTTCATCATCATCCATGGCCTTGACTGTTTTGATACAATTAGATTTATCTTGTTTGTTACATCCTCTATGTGGTTCATTGCTCTAATATTGATTTATTCCCCCAGATGTGGTTGACCCTAACCGTGACGGCCAGGTGTCCCTACAAGAATACATGGCTTTCATGATCTCTAAGGAAACAGAGAATGTGCAGTCCTCCGAAGAGATCGAAAATGCCTTCAAAGCCATCACCGCAGCTGACCGGCCTTACGTCACCAAAGAGGAACTATATGCTGTAAGTGTTTCAAATGATGTAATCTGCTGATTTTCTTTTAACTGAAACAGCACATATTTAAACATATTTATATTTAAAAAAATCATGTTAAATTTAAAACAATCTGTTAGGAAAGTATTATAAAATAGTATTTCACTACTATGAAATATCAATATTATTAAAACTAATAAGAGCACTAAAATAATCCATTACCAACTACATTTCTGTATGTCCTCTTGATAGGCAATGTTTATGTAAAAATGTAATTTATTTCCAGAACCTCACCAAGGAGATGGCCGATTACTGCGTGGCCCGGATGAAGCCCTTCGTGGAACCCAAGACGGAGCGCCCCATCGCAGGCGCTCTCGACTACATAGAGTTCACGCGGACGCTCTTCCAAAACTAAACTTCACCCACAGTCACTTCATACTTCAACACAACCTGCATCTAACTTTACACTTCTGTCTGTAGCTTTTACTCTCATATTACTCATAATATGACATGTTTGCAACTGAAAACCAAACTTGTGCACGTGAATTAATCGTTATGGAAGCATATCATACATCTCTGTTACTTCTTGAAAAAATAGAAGTATGGAGGCCGTCTTTTTAAACTAATTAAAAGAATGGCATTTTGCTCTGTGCTTCTCAAATGCATTTGTATAAATAATATCTAAATTGAATTTTCTTAAATCACCATTGGCATGTATAACTGTTAAAAGTGACTTTGTGACTCATAATATATATCGCACACCCTAGATCAAAACTAAGACAACTCAAAAAAAACAAGAATTTTGAGTTATTATTGTATTCGGATACTCTCATATACGCAACTAACTTGGCCCCAGTTCTCGAATAATGTCATTTTAGAATTTAGAATTTCAAAATGACTTTTTAAGTTGTTTTAGTTTTGATCTAGGTGTGCGATATGTTAACAAGTCATTAAAAATATGTTATAGAATTAATTCAAACGCTTTTATTTTAGATTCGTTTTTGTCCTAAATCTTGCCTTATCCTGTCTGTCGGCAGTTTGTGTTGAAGCATTTTCAAATAACTTATACATGTTCACTATTATTATTTAAAGTATTAAAACTTTAAAAATGTACTAACATAAAACGTAGGATTCAGAGATTAGTTTATTTATTATACCCGAGTGAATATGGGCTGACATTAGATTCAGACAACAAAATACTTCATGTATTGATTGCATTTTTATTTAATTATATTATATCTTATGTTAGACAGCTGTTTTTATAATCTTGACACACTATTACAAAAAAAAAAGGATATCAAACTTCATTTTGTGTGATTAACTATATATTTGTGCTAATATTTCCATACAATTGCCTTGCATTTATTTGTATAGATATATTTATGTATGTCACTATTTTATGCACTGTGCAGGATACAAATACACTTATTCCAGTTAAACCTGTATACAAAAAGAATTCATCAAAAATATGTTGGTTTCTTAATATGCATACAAACAACAATAATTCTGAGTAGGTTCTTCGTTACATTGTTCAGTCGAAATCTTGTTCAGTGTATGTAATGCCTTAATTCTAAAACTATAATTTTAGATTCATAAGTAAACTTTAATTTTTGGTACAATTGCATTTTTTTTATTAGAATTAAGTTACATCCAAAAGAATTTTGAGTATGAAAATATTTTATTTAAATTATATTTTTTTTTATGTTTACAGATGTGTTAAAAATGAGAATCAACATATTGGCAATTTCAAAACGACATTACACACGACTCACTCACTCTTTGGGTTGCCGATATGTTGATTTTCATTACTGCGTAATATTATATGTATATGAATTATAATTTCAAAAAAGTATACATTCTGTTAAATGGCTTGAAATTTTCATATATTCAGAAGCTTTATATTTGTCTTAATAAAAGTCTATTTAAATTCAAATAATATTATATTTTTATTTCACCTGTGATCGTGAACCTCACTTAATTGAAAATAAATTATTTCAGGAGTATAGATCGTCTTCTATTATTATTAAGGCAATCCACCCTTGAAGAGTGATTTGTGCCATTTAACAAGTTAGATGTGAACTATATTAATTATTAATTAAAAACCTAATAGATTAAATCAAAAAATTATAATATCAGATGTGACGAGTTTAGAGAAAGAAGGTGATATATGTTAGTCGGAAGTTGAAAATTAACATTGACCAGCTCACTGTAAAAAGAATTGAAGCTCCGTGATGGGCAGGTGAAGAAGATATTGTCAAGATTTTAGGTCCAAATCAATCTATTCATTAAAAAATTATAATATATCCACAATGAGATGAGTTCCTTATATATAACCGGGAAATCAATATTCTTATTTCCTAGAAACGATTCTCAATGATACATTCAAACACTGCCCTACTTTTTTCAGGACGATGAAATCAGTTGGATTGAAACGTAAATTTAAAAAACATCTTTCCGCAGGCACAGGAAGAATTCTTGTGCAAGAAAAAAATGTCATATAAAAGTCAATGGAGTACATACGTACTGCTAAGCGTTTGACATTGTTATGTTCTCGGTAACTGCTAAAAATAATACAGTTTAAAATGTGTTATTTCAGATTTAAACTTTCATACTAAGTACATAATGAGCAAAGACAATAAATAGAGATCCATTAGGAGTTATCTATGTTTTTAGGTTACATATTCTCAATTCTGAAAATATTTAATCAAGAACTATACAGAACACCATGTCCACAAACTGCACCAAATACTGTTGGGGTATTGTAATATATGATGCGACTCTGCTATACAAGAAATTCACGGCTTCGTCATTCAACGAGCTGAGGCGACAAGCTGCAAGGAGGGAACCGCCAGCCAAAAGGGACGGAAGTTGGGCATTTCTTTCTAATTTTGGCATGCTGAAAAAGTAATGTGGTTAAGCTTAGAAAGAACATATACATCTGCACACAATAGCTAACGGCTTCACAATTTTTAAAATATGTTTAGTCATGACAAAATTTGTATTATCCACTCAAAAATAATACAGGCTTATAAAAATATGCTGCATAACCATAACACTGCACTATTGCTTACAGAGAATAGCAATTACGCGCACTACAAAGAGAGTTGAATTAATATCATTAATTGACATGGCGGTTACTTTGTGATGTAACATGATTATTTTAATTTTCACATCAAAACTTTGCACTACGCATACGTTGGGTTACGTTCACGACAAGTTTCGCTGCCTAAAAAATAGCATCTTCTCGGAATTTCCTAACCACAATTGAAACAAACCACTCTTTCGATAGTCATAGACTAAAACTTCTCCACTCGGTACCTTATAAAGGATTAACAATGAACAATTTGAAAACCGTTGAAATACAAAAGAATTTAAATTCGTAGAAGACACTAATTAACAACATAACACTTCGCCTTTACTGTCCATATTCCATATTTCTGTTCAACGACCGAAACCTGCCCTCTCTTCTCAAGCCCCGCTCCATTGCCCGAATAGACTACAATACTGTATTTAGTTTAGTTATCACCTAATAATGAGGGACTGCACCTCTCGAAACTAGTAGTGAAAATAACCCAATGTGTATGTAGTACAAAGTTTTGTTGTGAAAATTTAAAAAATGAGTTGAATTAGCTCAATCCATGGACAGCTTCATTTTCCACCTAATCGAAATAATCCATCCAGTTTGATGTGAGGGCACATATACTTGTATAAAATGGCAATACATATATGCAACCATTTTGACTGAAATAAATAATAGATCATTAGTACTATTTATTACTTGGTGTTCCGCTTCAATCTAAACCTTTTTAATAGCATTAAATTTAACTGGACTTATATCTGTTAAATTATTTTTGATCTTTCAAATGAATACCGCGCTATTACATTATACAATCAAAAATATTGAGTCTCCCGCTAATAATGTGCAGGATAAGAGTAGTAAACCTGGAGCTGAGAACAGCGTGCTGAAGGTAGATTAGCTTCAGTACCGCCACACATATGGGGTGGATACCTTCAGGGTTTAGTCCTACTGGCGCACTGTACACCTCCAGCAACTGCTCCAACATGTCCAGGGAACTATGCAGCGGAATCCTGAAACCTGTTGAAAGTGTAATAAAGCATTGGGCTGACCTGGTTAAGTTGCATGGTCGTGAAATGGATGCAGATAGATTTATGGTAAATGTTCAAAAGGATTTTTAAAAATAAATTCTAGAGAATTTTGATGCTAATACTCTCACTACTAGATAGATACAGTTAGTTCCTGAGTTTCGTACCAGGCGACTTACATAAATTTGCAGGTATGCTAAAAGGAAATCTCGAAAATTAGAAAAATATCTGAGTAGAGTTACATAAAATTTTACACTCAATTATTATATTTCAAACATCTAATACCCAAGATCGCTTGCTTTTGCGCATTTTGGAAACACTTAGTATGCATAAATGGCATTGTATAATCTATAATAATATGTAATTGAAACGGCAAACTGAATGGGCGGGGTAATAAACCTAAAAAAAAGGTCTGCAATTAGTAT
Source organism: Eubasilissa splendida (assembly GCA_031772225.1). Lineage (NCBI taxonomy): Eukaryota > Metazoa > Arthropoda > Insecta > Trichoptera > Phryganeidae > Eubasilissa > Eubasilissa splendida. The sequence continues at coordinate 9,007,325 of CM062865.1, read as the reverse complement.
AGAAGAAAAGTTAAAAGTAATTTGTATGTATGAAGATGGGAAGAGTATAACAACCAGCTTGGCAAATAAATCAACCTATTTACAAATTCAAGTTACATAAAGGTCTACGGAACACATTACTTACGTAAAAAAAACATTCTTCCTAGCTTACAATTAGGCAACTGTAGTAAAAACTATCAACAAGATTTAACGTATTCCATGCTGGCGACGCATAAGGCTCGTTTTATAGTCCTGTTCATTTGCTTATATTACATAGCTAAGATAGCGGGTCTTTTAAAGCCTCAGCACAAAGATATTGGACAATAAGAATCGGTACATCGTTTGGATTGTTTGTCCCATGAATTTGTATGAATTTTAATCAGCAGTGAATGTGTTCTTTGAAGATTATCATGCATCATCTGGGGGTGGGATCCAAAAACAAGAAATACATGGTAACTCATAACTCAGTAAACCGATTACAGAAACATCTGTATACTTAAAGCCAGGAAAAAGGGAGAAACTTGACTCAGTATATCTAGTTTCATTTTAAGTATTCACGGACACCTAGTTTTGTAAAGCCATCCAATAGCATACTTACCATCCTTTTTTAAAATATTTTACATTTTTAGAAATACAAAGCCAACTAAAAAAATAGTGACGTTGTCTCATTAATAGGACAGTATAGAAAAAGTCACACATTTTTAAAGGGACACAATATCTCAACTTGCTATACATTCACATACATTTCACAATATCTTGATGGTTATAGTTAGTAGTCATGTCCGCAAATGATGTAAAAAACATAATCAATATGTTATGTAATTCAATTATGAAACCCGCAATAGAGGATGTTTCTACAAACCCAAAGATTTAAAAACTCGAAACTCTGATGTTATAATGGATTCCACTTCGAAGTTCTGTTTGGCCTCTGTGAGGAGAGACTTGATTTGCGATGTGGTGACCAATTGTCCAGTGAATATTATTTTAGAGGCCAGCTGTATACAGGATAGCAGCCTCAGGTATAGCTGGTTTGTTATATGAGCTCTCACGGATGCCCAACATCTTGAGAAAGCTTCAATATTGAAAAAATAGTCAAATTTATATTTTATTTTGATTTGAGATAAAAAGTAAGAATTATCTGAAGGTGCATAGTATAAAGCTGTGCAAATGAGTTTTCTGCAAAGCATCATACCCTCCATTATTTAATTTTAACATAAAATATATTTTATTGGAGGCTCTCAGAGAAAGTTAAAAATTGAATATTTGAAATGGCATTAGAAAATTTTTGAACATTTTTAAGAGGTTCATGGGTTGGTATTCGTATTCTTCAACGAAGAAATGTGTAGGAAAAAAAAATCTATTCAGAGATGTTGAGATATATAACATGTTATGTTGTGTAAAAATGCAATATATGTACTAGGAATATTTAATAAAATACCTTCTGCATCAGATTGTGTCTTGGCTAAACATTCAAACAATTCAATTGTGTGATTAGAGATAAATAAATCAAAAACATCCACACTGAGAAAATAAACTGGCAATGGTTGATCCAATATGTCACAAGTATGAAAGACCATTTCCACAATGTGTGTTCGTATGTTGAGATATGGTGGGGTAAAAATACTTCTTTTCATATATGGGAGCTCCAGAAAATTACTTTTCTGCCAGTAAGGTAAAAGGAATTGACATATTTCTGAATTCCATGTTTGTATTTCATGGGATAACTCCTGACAATCATCATTTTTTGACATTTTATTTCACAAATTATCTTAAATATGGAAACATAAATAAAATCAAAATGTTGCCATTAAAAAATCTTAGGAGCATTGGCTTCACAGAATAGAAAAATAAAAAAACAAATTATTGAAAATTTATATAAAAAATAAGAACCTATTCAATAGTACATTAATTTAATCAGTAAAATTTTAATAGTGATAAATAAATAAATTTTCAAATAATAACAATAAGTTTTCATAGATATTGTTAATTATATTATAGATGCAAGGGGCCTTTGTGGGTGGAAGAGGATGCATAGATCAGATCTTTTCTCTACAAGTGACGACGGAAAAGTTTTTAACGAAAAATTAAAAACTTTTTTGTGCTTTTGTAGATTTGCAAAAGGTGTATGATAGAGTTATAAGAGAAAGGTTATGGAAGGTAATCTCTGAATTACACAGTGAATAGTAAACTTATACACATAATCGCATCCCTATACGAAGGAAGTTCTGCGTATGTAAAAATCAATGGATCATGCACACTATGGTTTGACATTACAAAGAGTGTCTAGCATGGTTGTGTAATGTCTCCATGGCTGTTCAACTTGTATATGGATAATTGTGTGAAAGAACTGGATTGTATGAATGTAGGAGCGAAAATGGGCAATTTGATTGTATGGTGTTTATTGTACACCGATGAAGCAGTATTAATGGCGAATAATGAACATTATGGCAGAAATGGAACGAAAGTAGACAGAATGCAGTGGAAATGAGCTCACTTAGGCGTATATGTGACAGATCCATTTATGACAAGAGTAAAGAATGAAAAAATAAGGAAATAATGTAATACTGTAATAGTATAACAAGTGAGATTATAAAAGATCACTTTGGTGATTCGGTCGTATGGAACGGATGAATGAGGAGAAAATGGTACGAAAGATATATGACACCAGTGTTGATGGTACCAGAAATAGAGGACGCCTTGACATGACCAGGTAAACCAGATACTGGAAGATGGATCATATTAAAAGCCTCAATAATCGGCGAGCTTGTATGAGAAGATGTATGAATGTGGATCGTTATTTACAAATTTTTGTATGATACTTATAACTTCCTATATTTATTTATTACACTTTATTGACATACATGTTTTTTTTGTAACAGAGGTGAATATATAATAATATAACACGATAAACATAAGATACAATTATATCGCAATTAAGTATAGGGGTATTATCATTATTTACTTATAATATCATAATGTACTTACTTATCATAATTTGTAGAGTAAAATGAAGCAATTGATACATACCGACAAATCTCTGAAACTCCCGTAAAGAACAGCAATATGTTTTAGAAGCGTTTCATCAAAAGTATACAAATTTTAAATACATATTTCATATATTTGATAGAGAAGGTTCTGCACCTGAACCCCCTTAAATCATCCATATATGAAAAGATCTACACTTACCATAATTTACAGGTAAAAGAAATACTTCTGAAGGTATAGTGGAAAGATTTGAAAAGTTTTATATGACACAAGACTCCACCATAAAAGTATGTGTAAACAGCAGTCCTCTAATTCAATTTTGCATAATAGATATAATTAAATAAACACAAGTTTCTTTTGGAACAGTATTAGGATTGACAATGCCCTTACAAGGTGAAACGTCATCTCAAAGTAAAACCAAAAATATATATTTATTCTTAAAATGTACATATTTAATTTAATACAATTTATTTATCTTTAGATTTTCAAATGGTGCCATCAGTTGTATTTCAAACCTATTTGTAGCTATTCCCATGAATTATTTTACTTTTACTTCTACCTGCAGGTGACTTTCATCCACACTTGTTCCGATCAAGTGACTCACTAAGGCAAAAAATTTTCTATAAATCTGTCATTCTCAGTTGAATAAAAATGTATAACAAATCTATGAATACAACTCATAGATTTTTTCTGTAGATCAATTTAATTTGTATTTTCAACAGGTAGGATTTTTGTCAGGGATTTGCATATTAATTTTAAACATATAACTTTTTTTGAAGACAGCATTTTGTTTCATCATGATTTGTTATGTACTCATTAGTGAGTTCGATTTAAGATTAATTTAGTCCAAGAGAAAATATTTGATGTTAATTAATTAAATTATTATATATGCAATATGTTACATTTTTATATTTCGTTTAAGGTACATTAATAGTTTTATTTTCATTTTAATAGGTACATTGCAATATGTCGAATCAGGAGTTTTCTTAATACAAATAAGGAATAGTTAGCAGTCTTGCAAAAATTATGAATATGATAGTTTTGCCTCATTGTGTTAACAGAATGTTTATCCAGCGGGTACCTTTGTCACAACTGGATTAGAACATTTTTATATAATCTCACCTTTACCTTGTGTTTTATTTTATTAAATGCTTTTGAGAAAAAAATATAGAAAATTGTCTTTGGGATACATACTTTGGCTTAGTGATAAGACACTCATGTCCAACTAGTGAGGAGGGAGTTTTAAGCCTTGCTCAGGGATACTTCCAAGTTAGTCCTACTTTTCAAAGCACAAGTACTTAGCTTGGTTTAAAAAATAGTAAGAATATTGATGCAATGTATATTCTACATCTATATTTAAATAATTTAAAAACTGTAAATATTTATATGTATGTTGTTATTAAATTGTAGCATTATAAATAGATCATACAGCATTAACCAGATTCACAAATATTTTATTTATTAAATTATAATACATTATCTTTTAACATACTTACATAACTAGTGATATTAAATTTGTCACAATATAATTAATATACAATATGTACACTTAAAATTTAAAAAAAAACAGAGATTCAAATATTTTAAACTGTATGATGTCATCCAAATAATATTAAAAATAGTTTATTTTTAATATATTATATTTGAACTGCAAGCAACACATGTTAGATTAGGATATCTGAAGTGATAATTATTAACTGCCTGTCTACCAAGGAGTAGGTAATACAGTAAATCTCCGTTAATTTGTAACTCACGGGACATATAAAAAAAAATCCAATTTATAAATAATGAGAACAATTTTATTGAAGGCAACATTAGAATTATTTTTAAAAAACGCATCCGCATTTTTGCACGTGCCGCGGCTGTCAACATTGTGATTTTCATATTGAAACATGGCGAATGTCTTATTTCAGCTTTTTATCTGTCAAAATGTTTATCAAATAACCAATATCTTCTGAATAAATAACGTATGTGACAATGTGGGGAGTCCAATTTTAAAAACAGACTTCTTCAAGCGATTCACCAGTGCTTGACGCAATAAAATTATGGACATTTTAATTTGATGAACTCACCTTTTCCATCAAAATTGTACATCAAATTGGAATATTAAAAAGCCGGTGAAAAATAACAAAAAACGTTTAAATCTTCATGCTTCGTTGACGCTTATTATTTTCCCACAAATTTTATCTCTAACAAAAAAATTTGTCAGTTTTTAAATGGTCAAGTATTTACACGAATTACAAGATGTTTATGCCATTTTGGTGAACGAAACATGAAAAAAATTAAGTATAAAATATGTTATTTAAGTTAAGTTTCAGATTCTTTATTACATTAAACAAATCGCAACATTTCATAAGAAATATAAATTCAATAGAAATATATATAAAATCATATTATATCGATAGAACTGTTGCACATGAATAATTTATAAATTACGAGATTCAATGAAAATTATTTTAATAACGCGCCAATAATCACTGTCAAAATAACAAATCTTATAAAACGCACTGCGCAATTTGGTATATATATGGTATAACTCAGTTCGGCTGCGGTCCTTCGAGCTCTAAGCACGCCTTTATTGCGATAAGACACTGCGCCATGATTGGCTAGTTGGCGGAGCTAACTACAGATGTTCACGAAAGGATGATGTCGCCTGAGTTTGGATTTAAAACACGTGAACTAATTATTTACTTCGGGTATAAAAACTGCATACGAACTATGAATAATAAGGTTTTACAAATTATCGGTAGAAATTAGTATGAAATGTTATTTTTTTAAATTATTACGAATTACATGAAAATACAAAATATGGGTACACAATTTAACAGAGTTTTACTGTAGTAATCGAAGGGTCATGTTAAAGCGGTTGTCGGCAGGAACGTGTCTTCGATAATGCAATACAAATATATGGTATATGTACACGCATTTTACACAAAATAAAAAGTAGATAATAAAAATATATTAAGTAGTTAGTAATTACATAGACAATTATCAATTTATTTTATGTGTGGTCTTTGAATATTTTTTCTACCAAGGGATTAATTCAAAATGATAAAATCAAATCTACATGAAAAACTTAAGATAGCTAATCTGGACCCCCCATTGTTTAGTGGATGCAGTGCATTTCAAACTTGTTTCTATATAGACAACACACAATTCATTTTATTTTCTCAAAACAGTTTCAATAAAATCACTAACCTAATATTAAATAGGACATTACAAATGTCAATTGATGTATGTATGGACCCTTCTACTTTTCAATTATCCCCACTAAACAAGTCGGATGACCCACGGTTGCTGCAGGAACTGGTTATACAGAGTGAATATTATGTTCCAGGCTGATTTTGTTTGGCCGACATTTTGGTTTGGCAGACATTTGTCAGTTTGCATTTGATAGTCATAGAGTAGTTGATTACAATTTATTACGGAGCATTTAACACCTCAACGTATTGAAGTCATTAAAACATTTTATCTAAATAATAATGGCAATGCTGTAACCATTAATGGTGATCGCTATCATCACATGTTGGAAAACTTCTTGGTGGCTGAATTGGGTCGATTGGACCTGCAACACGTGTGGTTTCAACAGGACGGTACCACCTCACACACAACGCAACATTTAACATTTAAAGCAACGCTTTAAATTTTGTTAGAAATTTTTCCTGGCCACATAATGTCAAAAAGTGGTGATATCGATAGGCCTCCTCGATCACCTGATTTGATGGCTCCTGACTATTTCCTGTGGAGGTACATGAAAGGAAAGATCTAAGCCAATAAGCCATCGACAATTCCAATGCTACAAAATAATATTTGAAATGAAATTGCTGAAATAACACGTTAAGTGTGCGAGAATGTTAAGAAAAATATGGTTAAAAGAGCACGCATCTGTGCCGCTGCCAGAGGTGGCCACTTGGCCAATGTCATATTCCATACATAATTGTAATAAACCAAATAATCAATAAATAAAAACAAAATTAAAAAATTGTGTTTCATTTCCTAGTTATTCAAAAACAACATCGGCCTGGAACATAATATTCACCCTGCATTTACACTCTTATAATTTACTTTCCTACTTTTATTTTGAAGGCTCATTACATCCAGTGTGTAATGTGGACGCCCAACACAGGGCAAATACAGGGTCCTTTATTCAATGATGGTCTACGTTTGCTTCATCATTGTTCAACACTATTAATTACAAACAAATCAGTCTTATTATCACACAAAATTATTTTGCCGTTTTGTACGGAGACCATTTGCATTACCTTCAATTTATGAAAAATGGCAGTCAAAAAATTAACACAAACATCTCATGAAGACTATGTACCCAACCACAAAACATAATTTTACTGATGGATGTTAATTATAATGTGAGAACTTTGAGCACATCAAATTAATATGAATTTTTTAAAGAAATATAAAAAAGACAAAGATATATATTTTACAACCTCACCACCGCATATTTCCAAATTATTCAACTTCATGAACAAGATAATTAATTTTATACACAAACACAGACCAGTAAATGAATAGACATGAAATGAAGTGTACATATAGGAGAGGGGTTTGGAACATTAGTTGCGGAACGAGGGCCATTCTGCACACATTCTTGGTGGAAACATAAATCTGATAGTTTATGACACATTTATGCAATAGTAAAAGTATATACTCTTTGAAAATTAAATCTTTGTGTAAACAAGACGTATTTTTACATTAATGCATATTATATAGTCAGCGGTTAAATTTTCGTTCCAATCGAGACATATTTTTAAAAAAGTCCCAGAGCTATTTGATTGCGTGATTACGTGGATGACACCAAAATAAAAATATTGGAACAAGAAACTTACTGTCTTACATGTCTATATATTTGATGGTCTGTGTATTTGTTAACCCTAATAACTCAAAATTCAAAATAATTTCATACTCCTTTACATCATAAACTTATGTCATCTAATTCAGAAAAGTGATTGAAAAAAAATCTAAATAGAACATTCCAACACGCCACTTTCATGTCCACACTGCTAACTGTTGGGAAGCGAATACCAGGTACACTTTTGTAAAGCTTTTCACACCAATAAACCCAAATGTGTGAATCCCAATCACATCCAAACCAATCCACTAGACACGAGTTAGTTATTTCATAACAGTTTGACTTCATTTATATTGATAAAATATATTACTAAAGTTTTTACCGCAGTAATTCTTTTGTCCGTTTTAATGGACCGAAGCATGCTTTGAATCTTTTACCACATATCTTTGGTTTTTAATTTTAATGAGCTCAATATGCTTGAATATTTTTTAAACTGACAACACATTTTTATTTCCATCCCACTGCCTGTAAAAACACAAGATTATAATAAATAAATAAAATAAAAATTATTTTCATAGTGCGCCAATCTCTCTCCGTCTACTTCCCATTCCTTGTCACTTTTCAAACTCAAATTTGCAACATATTACTGTAGAGTAAGTGTATGCTAATCTTGGTCCATTTCCCTTGGATTACTTTAATAGTTTTAATGCATCTCAATTGATGAATTGCTTTTAGCCAATTTTTATCCATCGCTTGAGTCATTGTTTGCTATTTATTATAACCGTCACTGAATAAAATGTCATGATTTCAGTAATTTGCAACACTAAAAGAATGATTTAATTTTTTATGATTTTATGAACATTTTTAAACAGTTGAATTTTGTGTAATGTGATTATTTTTAAATTTGTGACGAATGACAATAACGAAGTCTGTGATGAATTTCAGCCAACATTAGCTACTTTGGTCTCTAAAACCATCTAAAATACAGTTTTATATCACATAAAACCAAAAGAACATCCATACAAGACCCTTGTTGATACACGGATCAGAATCCTGGACCCTGAGTTTGACTATCGAGTTTATGAAGCCTCATCGCCTCAACCTCGAAGATCATGAGCTCTACGGTGAGCCTGACATCGTACAATGACTGATGAGCCAGGCATCTAGCTTGGATAGAACAGTCTTCACCATTCATTCACTTAACATTCCATAAACCAAAAGGGAGAGAAAACTCAGAAAGACCCTAACTCTGTTAGCTGGAGGAACCTAAATGTTTTCAAGGTCAACGGTTGATGAGAAAATATCTCCCTAAGGTGGCAGAGGCCCACTCTGTGCTGCAGTGTCATGATTGGATTCGAATTTTTTTTGCCAATTAAATCAACTCTAGGAGTTTAATTAACGAGGCTATAATGTATTGCACAGAAACGGTTGCTATACTTAGAAAAACTGGCTTAGGTTATCTTCGCATTGAAACAGACACTTGCCAAAGTAAGGCGGTTAAAACGTTTATCAGTTTTAAAATTCTTACGATCAACATTCACAATGACACACTAGTGTCACCGGTATTCAAATTTCTTCCGTGTTCCAGAAAAGAATTCACTTGATGTCCAGGGCTTCAATGATCTGCCTCCACTCTTGCTCGCTGAGTGCGGCCTTGATTTTGGCCATGACGGGGTCGAGCACACGAAATGGGGCCGCTCTGCTGATGTATGGCAGGTCCATGAGCTGTTGCACGCTAGGGCGTTGCTTTACATCGTGAACGAGGCACCAGCGCAAGGCTTTCATCACCACCGGAGGGACACCTGCAAGTGAACATATTTGAATAATAGGAACATAATGATTTATATAAATTGTGTGCAGATATTTACATCATATTATTAGCCTCTAAGCAGGCTCAAAGTTGTAACTAAACTAAAGATACACATCACAAGTTAATTTATTCCTTAAGTTCATTATTTCATAAAAACAATGTCCCAAGGTGGCAGTGCAGTATTCAGGGACAGAACGATTGTTTTTTTAAATTTATTTACACCCTATCCCGAATCGTTTTGAGAGTTGTGTACTCTCGTTTCTAATCGTCATAATTACGTATTTATTTTATTACATTATTATCATAATACCATCATAGGTTGGCTCCGGTATCATCGTACCAGAGCCATACCTATACTATTAGACGTGAGACTCGTTATTATCACATTAAATTCAGAAGGCAGTCAGAAAGAAGCTATATAAATCATACACCCCCAAAAGGGGAGGGTAGACGTTACATTTATGTGTTGCGGTCGCAGAACTCAGTCACAGTCCAGCAGAAATTCACCCTGTCCAGGTTGCAAGAGGTGCGAGGGAAAGCCAGTAGAATGCTCCGTTCGGAATCTCTAGCCACTGCTCTTCATCAATCATAATCATGCAGTCCCAGAGGATGTGCTCCGGCGTTTGCCTTACCTGAGCGCAAACACACCACGGTTCACAGACAAGTCGTAAGTCGAAGAATTTACTCATGAAATGTCCATGACCCGAGATCATCTGCATCTCGTAGTGGTCCAGCGTCGGAGGACCACCCCCACTTATCATTTTCACCTCCACGAAGGGGAGAAAGGTGTAATTCCATCTGCCCCGCGTGGCAGTGTCCCACCTTTCTTGCAACTTTCTCAATGTGACTATTCGTACTCGAGCAACCAGAGTCTGGAATCGGTCGCCTGAGAGTCGTTCCAAAATGATCGACCTACAGACCGTTCCTCAGGGAACGGTGGGCCAAAAATTCCATAACTTCAAGGTCAGCCGGTCAGAACGATTGATTATAATATAGTAACACAAGTACAGACAAACCTTCCAACTCTGGATAACTGATGGCCTGGTTGGGGTTGCACAGCGCAGCCACCTTAGCCAGGCTGCGAGTCACGTGACTGAAAGGAGTCCGCCCGTACAACATACTGTACAGGATGCAGCCAAGAGACCACACGTCTGACTTGTATGTGATCTGGAAAACACATTTTTTATTTAATCCACTGGAATAAATCATACTTCCACCATGATTAAACAGGAATGTCTGGACTACTTTGCTTTCCAATCCGTCAATTAGTTCATGATACGGAAGTATGCGTGTACATCACTCAATCAAGTACATGGCGTGTGTTATATTGCTCTAACAATAGTGTATTGTGCACCTTTATTATATTGGTTTAGATGAAATATAGATTCTACGGAAAGCCTAGGCTGAATAGCGGGCCACCATCAGACGCAAACCTGCCGGATGCGAACATGCCCGCAGGGCCTAGCAGCAAACAATACAAATGTACAAACGGTGTCTCTTAACACATTAACAATGGGAAATATCCATTCACTGAACTAGCGTCTAACTGCAGGAAGGGTATTAATAGCGTTTACGTAAAACTTTTTTTAATTGAAAAAATGTAATTAAACTCCATCATTTCTTTTGGATATCATATTGCATTGTGCAAATAAAATGTCTAATTACTATATTAAATAAATTAAATCAAAATTATTTTAACAGAATTTACGACATGTATTCTGTACAACTGGTCCATAAAAGATAATATTAGCACTCAAATAAAAAGGGTAAAATACAACACAAGGAACAAAAATCATAGATGATAAATTACCCCATAATTTTTGTGATATATATATAATTACTGTTCATAATGTTGGAGTTGAGAGCGCATGGTATGTCTCGCATGCTTCGCTCACACCCACTTGATAATTTATATTCAAAACAAACACATAATTATATTTTATTTCTCTTAGATTGATAAACAACAGGATATGTAAAAATGAGAGGTCAAAATAATAATCTGTTTCAATGAAATCCATTATTTCATATTACTTACCAAGGCTACAAGTATTAAGAATACCACGCGCTCGTCTTAGTATGTGTGTAAACATGTGCAGGGATGTGTAAAAAAAAGTATTTTTGCCACCAATCTATTTTTATACATGCACTTTAGTATTTTTATGACAATATGAAAAGGAAAAACCTTTGTTTTATATTTAGGGAATCGAAGAACTCCAGTTGAAATGTGATGTTTTATGGGTTCACTAATAAGTATTTTCGATTAGAACTGTAGCGATCAGAATTCATATTCACCGCCATCTCGGTCAGCATCAACGCTAGCAACAGCGCTGCCGGCTGCTGCTACAAGTCTGGCTCAATCATGCACCACCAAAAACAGTCTCTCGAGTTTCATTGTTTCGCAACGGCGGTCTTGCCAACTCGCTTCATTTCAGTTCATAATACACGCGCACCTTCTATGTCTTCATTCATTCCTTTCATTATATCTATCTTCATTGTTATATCCATCACAATAAACACCTCAACACGCAAATGACATTTCTTTCATTTAACCACCGTCCTAACCCCCAAACAACTATTGATTTTCATGATATAGAAATCTAGCGAGAACACCAAATAATAACTATAAGAAAATTTTATTGAAAAATATTCAGCGGTTTATAAGATATGGCGAATTTGCGAAAATATATATTTTTTGCAAAACCACCAGTTTGCGCGGAGTTAAACCCGACACAGAAGTGTTAAGTATAAATTTTGAATTATATATATCTAATTAATTTTATTCTTCATCATCATTCCGCTTGAAGACATTCTTAAGAAATTTAGTTCATGTTTATAATAACTAATTACCGAACAAATGTAAACATTACGAACATATATTTGACAGATGATTAACTACGCAAGATGAAGAAGATGGTCAATATACATGCCAGTCGGAAAAATTCATATGATTTTGCTAATATATATGTTTTTGTTACTCATAATAAAGACAATGTACACTTTATTTTAAATTGAATATATAATTGTATACATAAAAGAGAAAAAATTTAAGTAATCTAAACCTAGCAATATTAAAAACACGTTCAACATATTCACTATTTTGATAAAAATTTTTTACTGGCAATGGACACTTTCATATCTAAATACAGATCAAATAGCGAGGATTAAATGATGGGTCCTGTGTTTCATAATTGTAATACTTTGAGATGTGAAATATAATTCATTTTCTGCAAGACATTTCAGAGGATAAAACACCACACTCTGCTGTTCTGGCTTAACACTCTGCCTTGATAACTACATTATATCATACATTTCTCAATGTCAATTGTTGATGAAGCTTGTATGAGTCAAGAACAAGACTACACACAAGGGTCTACAAAACCTGTTGATTATAAATATAATTAAAAATAATAAATAAGTATAGAAAAGAAATGGTATTTAATCACCTTAACAGGTTCTCGCCCACCGGTCCCGACATCAATGGCCTCGGGACTGATGTAGTTGAAGGTACCCTCGGTAGAGTTCTTGTACACGCTTGTAGCATCAGCACTCAGCGAAGAGGCAATTCCAAAGTCTATCAATTTAAGACGCCCGTGTACCAAAAGGAAGTTGGCTGGCTTGAGATCCAAGTGGATAATGCCTATAGGTAAAAGCACACAATAGATCCAATCTGGTCAAAAAATTTGTTTATCTAGAGAATAAAAAAGTCACTAAAAAAGGGAAACTTGGACAATTTTTTTAAGGGCCAACTTTGAATAAATAATAATTCATTTATAAACAGAATATTTTTTTTTACATGCGAATATACTAAGGATAACACTGTGCTAATATAATTTTAAAAATATTTAACCTATTAAGTTATGAACTGTTAATTTACTTGACATTATATAAGGATATCCAGAATTAATGTATCATAATAGCATTTTGAATTGTTTATTGCAATTTTTTAGCAATGTAATTTCCAGGTATAAATTTTTTCCTTTTTTATCAACCAAAAATAAATGGTAATCAAAAGGAATCAGGTTTGAAGAATATGAGAGATGCATTAAATCATTCCAACCAAGGGCCTTAATTTTTTCCCGAGTCAATTTAGCAACGTATGGACGTGCATTGTTGTACTACAGAATAATTTTTTGTTTATTCACTAGAGCCGGTCCCTTTTCACGCAATGCCGCAATGAATCAAGTTAACTGTTCACTGTATACTTCTGCCACCACTGATTCACCTTACTTTAGCACCTCAAAATAAATAATTCACCCCGCTCGAGCAGAACTTTTTTAAAGTGCAATCCAGGTTTGGACGTTGTTATTACCTTTTGTGTGCGAGAATGCTATTATTTTTTTTCATTACGTTCAAATAGAGAACACATTTTTCATACCCAATGATAATATTTTGTAGAAACATTTGAAATTGCTCTTTTTGCTGCAATAGAGTGCACGTGTTTATCATTATTATTCTGTTGTGGTCGGAGAAGTCACAAGCGACCCGACAACCTTCTCTCCAGACTTCCAGACTTTCTGATTTTTTCAAGTACTTCTGGGTATTGGATCAATGATTATTATCTTGTTAGATAATGTCCAAATCTTGTATAGTAAGCCCTGTAATGCCTGAGACTTCCATACTTACCTTCTCATATAAATAAATAACATCTTCGTCTCCGTGAGACATCTATATCTATTTAAACCATCGTTGGTATTTTCTGACTTCCAATATATCACCATAAATATAACAAATATTTTTTGTGGCAGCCTTTGTATTCCTTTCCATGTGAGACTTGTACAACATACAACTTCGCAAATGTTCTTCCGAAGGACAAATCTCTCTCATTGTTCCCAGGTCGGGTAAAAGGGACAATGTTTTAATAGGAATCAATGATCAATGAACAAATAGTTCCAGAACACAAAAAACTCATATGTGTCGAATGTCGAAAAAAACAACATGAATTCCGGGTACCACAAAATAATAATAATCCGCCCACAAATTTTAATATCACTGTTTAATAATCATCTTGAAATAGTATTAAATATGTATACAATACCTAAAAATTCAAAGTGAAAGAATGCTTTTAAAGAAAAATAATTATTTATTTTCATCATTACTCTTAACTGAAACACGATGCAATGACATTTTAATAATACAATTGGATGTAATTTTAACAACGCCGACTATTAGTCTAGGCAAACCTAACAAGATATGAGCAGGAAAAATAGAAAGTAAATGCCAATGAAGAATATTGGACATTCCATTCAAATGGGAAGATCAGAACTGTGGCTGCTCACCGTGTTGATGAATGTGGTGCACCGCCGATAACATCTCCGTCCAGTAACAGACCAAAATAGGCAGTGGCAGGCGACTCTCTCGGGCTCGGTACCCTTTCATGAGACTGGATAGATCCACATCGCCCATCTCCAGCAGGACGTACAGTTTTCTCTGCTTTTCCACATATTCACTGTGAATATTTAAACAGAAACTGTAATATTTATGCCTACTTTCAATACTGATTAATATCTTTGTGTTTTTTTAATGAAAATTTGGGTTTTTAAGATTAATTTTACTGCACGTGTCAATTTTAAAGAGGAATAGATAAATTAGACAAGCTGATAGAAAACTATGCATATAATATATAAGTACATATATACATATTACTTGTATGTATGTGTGTTAGAGGCACATGTGAGCCACAAGATATTTGGATTTTATTGTGTTTTATACTTACTAATTGTACATAGTGATGACCCTATCGGAGCCCTGAAGCCTCTGAAGCAACTTAATCTCATTGATGTAGCTCTGAGCGAGGTGGTGGTCTACGGCCAGATTTACGCACTTTACGGCATACATTGACGAATCCTCGAGGTCCATTACCTAAAACAGAACAGGAGGGAATTTGAACGTAGAATATAGAAAATGTTATTAAATTTAATGCACATCTCCCTGCTAGTGTCTTTTCATATTCCTCTCTCACTCTATGAGGTTGTGACCAACAACAGGAATATCCATCTAACAAAATATATCATTAAAATGTAGTAACAATAAAACATTGAATTTTGAAGTTTAGATTTATCATTATTGATGTACAATGTCATCAACATAATTTCTGGTCCTCGCAGGCTGGAGATTATTTATCACACATTTTTCGGGAACACAAAAATTATTTCTCTAAAAAATAATAATATAAAAATATGAATCACATAGTTAAAAGAAGAAATTATAATAGTGTAATAACACAATACAGACAATCAATTGGAACTAAAAAGAGAAATGAAGCTGACATCTTATGAAATGGTATTTTATAAATGACAAAATCCACACACAATAATGTAAAATGAATTAATATTCAACTATCTTTTACATCACATTTTTGTTGACTTATCTATCATAGTGCATGTTTTATAAGCAGATGATTTTGAAATGAGAAAGAAAACAACCAAAGTTCTTTCACAATTGAAGACTTTGCTGCAAGAGGATGCAGCTCCAAAATGTTCATAAAATGAGCAATAGATAGCGTTGTATGTAAAAAAAATCTAAATTTGATTGGTTCATAAAAGGTGCAGCTCCTTTAAACCAGTATAATAGTAGTGGTTTTTGAACCTGCGACCTTATTAGTTTGGTGAAAGAAGGGCGTAGCTCCAAGCACATTCCAAGATATTTTTCATCTGGCAACAAATTTTGTTCCTCAAAATGAAATGCAGTTCTACACGGAACTCAAGAGTGAGAAAAGTGACCATGGAAATCATCCAGAACTTTCTTGTACCGACAATGATGACCAAGCAAACTAATAACTCAACTGAGAAAATATTTTTAATGTATTTTATATGAGAACATTCTTCTCATGTTTTTTAATTTACTTTTTACAAAATAATGAAAAAATAAAATAGTTTACAACAACGTTTTTGTATTTATTTTACCATTGTTTACTCTATATGGGTATTTCTTTACAAAATTAGTGCAAGAAGGATGCAGTTCCAAATTTTGAAAATTCGCCCACACTAATAGAAAACTCATTTTTGCTCAGTAATTATGTATAAAAACTAACTTATGTATAAAAACATAGATTATAAAGATTAAAAATTTTATTGATCATACCTTTCCTGACATTTTAAAATTTGTAGCTGCATCCTTCTTGCAGCAAAGTCTTCAATTGTTCTGAGAAAAACTGTCTCAAAAAACATTTTTTTTTGCAAATGTGGAAAATGCATTGTGCAAATATTTAATCTTTATAAAATATATATTTACCTTAAATACCTCACTAGACCCTCCTGAGCCGATCTTTCCTAAAACTGTATACTGCTTCCCTTTCATTGTTAATATTTTAAATTGTTTCGGCAAAACTGGTAGCCTCAGATTACTGTCAGCAGACATCCTCTGAGGTGTTGGCTTTGATTCTACATTCTTATTAACCGGAAGTCTATCGAGATCGCTGGCTTTGTCGATGGGATTACGTTGACCCGAATCCGGCAAGAACGCATTTTGATTCTGTTTTGGAGGGAATATACTCGAAGGTCTGGGATGTTCCCAAATTGATTCTTTGAGGGGTTCGCTTCTTTCCTTTTGTTGGGTCACAGTTTTAATCATTTGATCTTTCTGCGGCGTCTGGATCACAACCGTTGGCTTATTGGGAGAAACACAATAAGGCTTGTTGTCTACTGAAACTTTGCTCTCATGTTTGTTACCATTGCAATTGTTTTTGAAAATAATTTCTTGTTCCTTATGTGTCTCTAAATCCGCATGTTCGTGCACAATATAATTGGCCGACATCAATTTATAATTTTCATTTTCTTTAGTAATTATCCCAGGCTTTTGTAAGTCTCTTTCATTTGGTATCCTTTTAGGTTCTATATTATTCATTTGAATCTCTTTTAAAACTGGTGGTATTTTATTTGTAACGCTCACGTTTTCATTGGGATTACTTTTCATGAACAAGTCTTTTCTTTGTAGTCCTATTCTATCAATAACATAATTTTCTTTATCTTTTCTAATAGAATTTGTGTTTATTTTCGACGAAGTTTGTTGAGACAATGGTATTCCTCTTTCTTTGATAGGTAAAAGCGGTGTTTGCTGATTTTTATATAGAACAATTTTATTTTGAGTTGACGGAGTTTCATGTTTATGGATTCCGCTCAATTCTAATGGTTTGTGTGGGGTTACGAAAACATTCTCCCTGCACCCTTTTAATATTAAGTTTGATGAAATATTGCAGCTTTTCGGTGTGGCAAATACTTCATACGGCTTTATCGTGTTGAATTTGTTATAAAATGGATTTGTTTTATCTGATGAATGACCAGCTGTGTCGGGATGACTATCTTTACCATCCTCGGTAATGTGGAGGGATGAAGCGAATACTTCATCTAGAGTTGTGGGTTTTAACGGCACAAGCGCTTTGGATTTGCCATCGACACTTTCTTCTGTCGTGTTGTGCCGTGAGGCAGGAAGTTGAGGTTTTCCTGAAGAAAATAATGAACCTGTCGAAGACAAAATATTTTGATGTCATTACAAGAGAAATGAAAAAGATAACATGCATCTAATGAGATTACCTGATTTAAATTATTAGGTTATCGGAAAAGTCATGATGTAGTTTAGCAACAGATAGCACTAGTTCATTTTCGAGGTACTAGAGTTATTTGACAGTTCTAGCTTCATTTTAAAAAAACAATTGAGTGATTTGTTTGGGTTTTGACCAGAGTTAGAAATACAAATGAAAAACTAGGTAACAGATTACCGAAACAACGGAATATCCATTTTTATGAAGATTATACTTTTTGAAGCGAAACAATGGGTGTCTACAAATGGCATTGCTGATTTCACAGGATCACCTTCCTGGTGCTTCAGATTTATGAAGAAACACGGACAATGCATGCGTACAAAAACCACACTTCATTCATCATATCAGCTAAAGGAATTTAGCCAAATTGCAAATATGAATGAAGTGCCTCTAACATTTGATGTTCCTTCAAATCGAATTGTAGATTCCATAGGCACTAGCTACAATCAGCAGGTCATGAAAAAAACTCACTACACTGTAGTTTTAACATGTTGGGCGAACGGTAGAAGGCTACCCCCCATATTAATCTTTAAAAGAAAAACATTACTGAAAGACAAAATCCCCTGTGGAATTTTAGTCCACGTTCAAGATAAAGGCTGGATGGATGAAACGGGGATAAAATTATGATTATTATAAACAATATACGGGCAAAACGGCCAGGTGCGTTGTTAAAAATCCATACGATGTTAGTGCGGAATCAATTCAAGGTGAATATAATGTTCCAGGCCGATTTCGTTTGGCAGACATTTGTCAGTTCGCATTTGGTAGTCGTAGAGAGTACTTGATTACAATTTATTATGAAGTATCTAATGCCTCAAGTCATAAAAACATTTTATCTAAATAATAATGACAATGCTGTAACCATTAATGGTGATCACTATCGTCACATATTGGAAAACGTCGATCGGGCCTGCAATATATGTGGTTTCAACAGGACGGTGCCACCTCACACCTGAGCTACGCTTAAAATATTGCGAGAAATTTTTCAAATGTCAAAAAGTGGTGATATCGACTGGCCTCCTTGATTTGACAGCTCCTGCCTATTTCCTGTGGGGGTACTTGAAAGGAAAGGTCTACACCAATAAGCCAACAATTCCGGTGCTATTCCGATATATTCTAAATGAAATTGCTGAAATAATACGCAAAGTGCAAGAATGTTTTGAAAAATATGGTTAAAAGAGCACGCATTTGTGCCGCTGCCAGAGGCAGACACTTGGCCAATGTCATATTCCATACATAATTGTAATAAACGGCCTGTAACATAATATTCACCTGTACAACCGAATCAACCAAGAATAACACAAATAAACACGGAAATAGCTGTCATTTCTGGAGGCCTTACAAGCCAATTACAGCCCCTTAATGTATCAATTAATAAGCTATTTAAAGATTCGATGAGGGAGTGGAATAAATGGATGACAAAACCAAATCGTGAATTGACAGCAACAGGGAGAATGAAATGACCAACAGTTACAGAAGTGTGTACCTGGGTGAAAAATTCATGGGAAATGTGGTAAAACAAAGACAATTATAAAGTATTTTAATAAAGGTGGTATGATATTTAAATAACGCGTTGGATCGTGCTGAAGTGATTTTGTTTTTGAAGAATGTGACAACAGCAATTCAGACAGTATTGAAATAAGGGACAGTAACGAGTCGATTGAAGATGATCTGAATGGTGCTGGTACATCTTACAATATTAATTAGATTGATAAATTGTGTAAATAACAATTGGATAAAAATTGTCTCTTTGTGTGTTTTGCTCATCAAAAATATTTTTTTCCAAAATTTGGGATGCATCTTATAGTTCGATGACGCGTCTTATCATCCGTAAAATATAGTGAATGTTTTCTTTCACTACAAATATTTCTCCAGCCATTTTATGTGATATTATGCTACACATTTCTATCTTTCCTGATGATAGACCACGATCCAGCAACATGCACAAAAATCTATTTTAACTATGAAAGTGAAGTCGTAATGATTAAATCTGCTTTTCCTATTTTAGGTTTATTAGTGGCAGACCTTGTTTACTTTGAGTTGAAAAGGAAATTTACCATAGCATAACAGTTGAAAAATCTCTTATTCAATTCAATTAAAAACAAACGATAATTCTTAATTGAATTTAAAGAGACAAAAAAAGAGAGAAAAAAGTGAGTGTAAACTAAGCTGTGGGA
The DNA here is from genome assembly GCA_031772225.1 of Eubasilissa splendida. Lineage (NCBI taxonomy): Eukaryota > Metazoa > Arthropoda > Insecta > Trichoptera > Phryganeidae > Eubasilissa > Eubasilissa splendida. The sequence goes on along the minus strand of CM062865.1, from coordinate 8,987,031 downwards.
TAACATTTCTGAAAGAAAACTTTATGAAGATACAACGATCAGCAAGAGCTATCCTACGTGCAATTACGTTTATGGTTTGAGAGGATATGCAAACCTCGGCGAGTTAAAATGCTTCAAATCCTGAAAACCTCTGATATTGATGATAAAGACAAGAATAATAAGTAATCTTAATTGGAACCAGAAAGCAGCAATAAGGGTAGAACAAAATCTAACACACGAAATAGAAAAAAAAAACATATGAAGCTATTCAAGGGCTTCTAATCAACGGGAAGTTTTTGAATAACCTGCGCTGTGCTGATGATACGATACTTCTAGCAGGCAAAATTGAGGATCTACAACTTCTGTTGAACCAAGTAGAGAAGACATGCGAGACTTTTGTGTTAGAATTTAATACAACTAAACCAAAATATATGCTCATTAGCAGCATACAAGTAAAAAAAGCTGTGTATTACTAAAAATTCTGGGAAACAAATATAAATTAAATAATTTATAATATGGACATGAATGGATAAATTATATACCAATTTATTACAATTAGTGCCATCTGTTCTAAAAACTACCACGACAACCCACTGCTGCAGCTGTAGCGCTATGCTACAATGCGTCGATTGTAACTATTCACATTACTCTGTTCTATTTTTAAGCTAGTGAATTACTCAAGTCATACAATTGGCTATTTACCAAATTGAAAATTCCTTTCGGTTGATCCGTTTTGCATGGAGTCGTTACTTATGCTGTTTTTTAACACAATAACATTAGAAAGGCTTACACATGCATGCAAATCATTGAAGTGTCTACTTCCTCTTTTACTAATTCGCAAATTTTACTTTTTTACTGTTTTTAACATATTGATTTCATGGCCATTCTTTGCATTCGAGGTGCATTAATTTGTTTTTGAATTGGGAAAAACAATTGGCAGAACTATTTCCTATGTTAACATTTTGTTTACTTATTACGTGAAGGATTTTCAAACAATAAAAGAATCATGTTCAGTCATAAAAAATGTTCTTAAAAATATCCATACATTTTTATATGGATAAGTAGGTATTATTTTACGTTCAAACTTAAACACTATTAATAGTATTCTAAAATTACAAATAAATACATGGTAGGGTTATATGTATAAACGACGGATTCATTTTGTCTAAAGATGTTGGTTAAACAAAAGTACATATATTATATATGATTGTATAATATCATTGGTAAAACCACTGCTCATTAGCAAACAGAACACAGCTGACAATGTAAGTCTTTATATTGCTGGAATAAAATTGGAGAAGATACAAAGTATTGTATACCTAGGTTGCAATATAAACATCATTATCAAATGGGATCCTTCTGTTGAAATCAAATGCATTGAGCAGGTTTGTGCAACCTTTATCTGCATGAAAAAGATGTTCTGCAGTCATGATCTCAAACTTAGATTGCGTATCCATTGAACGGATAAGGCACAAGAAGAAGACGTATTAACTAGCTCATGGCATTTAAAGAGTTAACAGTCTTATAGGCAAGTTAAGTTATGATGTAAAATCATAATATCATCTGCACAAAAAAAGTATTAACATTTAATTTACTTCCAAGATCAATTGTATTACAATAGAAACAAATAAGGAGGTCCTTGAAAATAAACCAAAATAAATGAGGCCTTTGAGGTACACCTGATGTTATTGCTGTTGGTGAGGATTCAAAACCTTTCAATACTACCAGATGCAAGTTTCAAGGCATCTTACTAAACCTCCATGTATACTGAATAAGACAAATTATAGATATCTCATAGAGACAAAGTTATTTATATTATATTATATGGGAAGTATGAGTAATTACAGGGCTTACGACCTGTCTTCGGATAAGTGATAACTTTACACAATTTAACGTTCACCAATTCTACCCACAATCAACCTCCACATCTATCAATTTTTTCAAATCAAAAGTCATACACATATATGTTACAACTTCGCTGTCGCCATCTATGATTTGAAATTTGATATTCATTTCCCTGAAACCACATAGATGACACTAATGAGAATTTTTTTTTAATCAAAAGAGGACTGCTGACTATCAAAGTCAAACTAACATCAGAATCAATTTACAATCTTATATCAATTGGTTAAATTATATTATGCCAATTAAACACACAATGGTGTTGTTTGAAATGGCGTACAAGTGTTAGTACGCAATTAACTTGACAACTTTGCATTAGATAATGTAGCATTTCCTGTGAAATAATACTCGTAAAAACTTACATCAGAAAGTTATATAAAAAAAATAGCCTTAAAGTAGTGAGTCCAGAAACAATTATCATGTTAACTACCAACAGTTAGGCACACAGAATCAACTTAATACTTACATTTCGTAGATGATTTAAAAACATCCTCCATGTTCAGACACTTCCTAAATGGTGTTGCTTTTTTGCCACTGCTTTTAAACATGTGAGGAGTCTTTTTCTTCGCACTAGATCTCGGGGTCTTTAATTTGTAGGACTTGATGGAGCTTGGTTTCCTCGGAGTCTGAACGGGTGTGGCCGTTCCAGATTTCCCATATTTACTCTTTGAGGCACTGTTCTGAGTGTCTCTGTTCGGATACGTTTGGTTATACTGGTTTTTCTCTGATTCTTTGACCGATTTGTTATGGGGATACGTAATATCGGTCTTCTGAACACATTTGTAAAAACCACGGTTGTGTTCGACAATATCGCTATCACTGTAAGAGCGATCCGGAGAACTGCTGTAGCCTCCTTCCATTTCATTCTCTTGCTGTTGCTGCATCGCCAAGATCTCGGGCAAAAGCTCCGACATCCGCAACGGGGCGACTTTCATGTTTTTTACGCTTGTCTGCGACATTTCTTTATATCACATTTGCTATTATATGAATGGTGAATGAAAACACTTAATTCTGTATTATTGTAAAAAAAATATAAACAGATTATTTATATTGTTTCATACAGCACACATCAAAATAACACTTTGACAAATGACATTAACTTCGCCCAGATTTTCCGTTAAATGTTCAATATTCGAATAATTACATTTTTAAACTTCAATGTTGCCATACAAATTGCCAAAAAGGCTGGCTACATTAATTTGTAAAATAATTAAAAATAGCTCAATTTAAAAAAGCTGCATCTTTTTAACAAAAAGGCATGTCTAAATTAATTATCCCAAATTACGAAATTATTCAACAATGATTTTTGAAGGCTCTAAGTAACATATTTATATATTATTGAACTTTGTGTTTGTTGAGACATTTTACATTCTGTAATTATCGTAATAGCAACACTTGCAACAAATGTCAAATGTAGCATTCACGATCGGGTCGATTGAAAACAAAATAGTGTTTTCTTATCTCTATTATTACTTGGCCTGCATTGCTTAACATCGCTGTCGTGTGTATCTTTTAAGATTAAAGTAACGCTTTTACCAAAAGTTGACTTCATTTACACCGTGTTTTCCTTACAAAGTCTGTGTGCCATTGATGAATCCCAGAATTACATAAATGTAAGTTTTTTTCCATAAATTTACATCTTGTCACCTGATATTTCTTATTCCATAGAATTATTGAAGAGAGTGTGTTAATTCTTCTTGCAAGATGACCGAATTAGTAGCAGGTTAGTTGACGAATCTAAGTTGGATCCCGCCAGTGGACGCATATACATGTAGGTAAAGCGCGATCGCCTTATGCATAATTCTGATAGCTCTTTCATTGGTATAAAAATAAATTTATTGGCGCCATAAATTATTTCAATAAATCAAAATATGTTAAAGCAAAAAATTCTTTCATCAAAATACAATTATGAAATTATAATGGTTAGTTTTTGCAGATATTATTTTTATACAGATGATTCATAATATTAGTTGATTCATACAAAACTGCTGCTATTTGTTTATAGTGTCGTGTTTGTGCCAAGTTGCCATCTGTTTCATCTGTTGATCCTTTGCTTACTAAATACAAATCTTTTTTATTCGCTCAAAGGCCAAAAACTACCTAAAACAAAAAAATAAAATCTGAAAAATAATAAACATTAAAAATTATTTAAAAATAATAATCATAACAGACTAAGGAAGCAGTTTTTTTAGACATATATCTAGTATCTGACCACCACAAGGTCATTATCAAATAATGTAGTAAATAGTAGATAACGTTCAATATAATACACATATCCTGGGATGGGGGGGGATGAGGTGGTCGGGGGGAGAAGTTTTGTAAGGGCCGGTTGTGTGATCAGTGGTAACCTTTTACTATGGTAAAAAAAGTTATTAAAGTAAATTTTTTTGCGAAAACGGGTTATTTGATCGGTAAAAGTGCAATGGTTAACTAATTTTCAGTGCCAAAATTTAATTCCAAATTCGCTCAATGAACTTTCTTATTTTGTGCTCCACAAATATTTAACAAATTACCGCTAGACCTTAAAGGGTCTAAAGTGATTAACAACTTCAAACCAAAAATAACAAAGTGGTTGCTTGATGTGGGTAGAAAGCAAAATGAATATAAATTGTCATTTGTGCTAACCTAACTACCTACACATTTTTGTGTCCAACAATTGTATATTACAGACAATAATATTTTTATAACTTTTTTTCAATAATATTTTATAACTTCAGATTGTACTTTTTTCACATAACTTTTTATAACTTACTTAACATTATACTTACCTCTAAACAATTACAACTTTTAAAAACTGTACAGGTAATTGCTTTAGAACAGACCACGTCTAGTAAAGTATAACCTATAATAATAATAAAAAATTAATATATTTTACTCTCGAATATTGGATGGTAAAAACCGAAAATTGTTGGTTAAATATGGCACTCTTCACAGCTATTTCAAAACTCATCTGTCACATTGATACTTTGAATGTTGCAGTATATGATAATTAATCATTCAATATCCCGCTATTTTATTGATGAGAGTTCGTCGGATTCAAAATATGTTATTTCTTTTATGTCTGTTGAAACAACATATTTTGATTGACACCCTGAAGAAGAAAATGGTATTTTTCGAAACCGGTAGATGTATTTAAACTCAATAAGTGGTTAATAAAACAAAGTCAACAAATAAAAATAATGAAAATGTATCAATTGTGAAAGTGTGCCAATAAGCATTTTCATTTAATTTCTCGTGTACTAAATGAACATTTTTATTTTTTATAATCTGTTAGTAAGTACAATGATACCAATACAATAAATTTTTATTTGTGCTACACTTCTCTAAAAAGCAAATACTTGTGCAGAGAAGTGGAGTGTATATTAATAATTAGTGTTTACAATAACTAGCTTATAATAAATTAATAGCAATAACAATATAAAAATATTGTAAGTTTCGGGGTACATGTTTATCTTTAAAGTGTTTTTTGATAGCATTGATTATTTCTTTATTATCATTAATTTTCCTTATGTTGTAATAGTGATATTGTGCAAATGATGTGCTGATTTTTGAGCATGAAAATACAAATTTAAACCTAGTACGATTTTCAGTAATAAAATGATATTTTTCTTTTAATATTTGAAAAATAGAATATCTTTTAAATAGATCACAAAATGTTGGTACTTTGCATTCTTCAAAAAGTAATTTTGTCAAACAATCTTTTGGTTTTTTTAATATTACTTTTATAATAAGTTTTTGTACATTTTTTACTGGAATCAGACCAGTATGGCAACTAATGATGGCATATTGTAATATGGATTGAATAAATGCATAGTATACTAAGTACAAATTTTTTATCAATAAAATTGTTCTGATTCTTAAAAATATATGTATGTATTAACTTTCTAATCTTTATTATTTAATTACATTGTATACATTATTTAATCATCGTCACCATCAATGTTGTGTACAGTACAAGACATACGCCTCCCCAACTCCTTCTAAGCTTCTCTGTTGCTAGTGTCGCAGGTTCATAGTCTGTCAGCTACCGCCAGTTAGTCATCTGTCCATCTTTGGCCTGCCCATATTTCGCCTTCCCATCTAAGATCTCCATCCAGTCACCTTTTAACCCATTTAATACAGCATGGTATAGTTTTTGTTTAAAGTATGTAGTATAATTTTCTACAGATAGGTATTTCATATTATGTGTTGCGGGAGAATATAAAATTCCTTTTCTTGCAGTTCTCTCAGTTGGATCTCATGTACAAAGTGATCTTGGAATTGTTTCCGGGGAATACAAACATGGGCAAAATTCTATTCGCGTAGTAAAAATTCTTTGTGGGTTGTTGATACATCAAATTTACTATCTATTTTCTGTTTTATCTGTGGCTTTATTTGCCCCTGCGATCAAAATCTGTCACTTCAGTGGCTAAATTTTTGCTAAATTATGTGCTAATGTATATTAAACAATGAGATCATTATCAGACGACCTCTCATCACTAGAATATATATAGTATCAATGTGACAGATGACTTTTGGAACAACTGTGAAGGAGTCCGACAAATGTAACTATTGATTCTCGTTTTTACTATCTGATATCGAAGAGTAAAATGAAATGAATTTACTACGGGATGTACTTTGGAGAAGTAAATATTTTTTTACCAACAATCAAACATCCCGTTTTCACAAAAAAAAATACTTTAATAACATTTTTTACTAAAGTAAAATGTTACTACTGATTACACAACTGGCCCTAAGCGTCTTGCTTCTTTTCTAGAATGACAATTTTAAGTTTTTGAAGGGACCAACAAAAAAAAATGTAGACAGAGGGAAAATGTAAATTGGGGGTATTAAAAAAACAGATAAAATTTATTTTTTATTGAAAAAATCAAACAATGTTAATTGTTGTTTTTAAATAATTCTATCAATGTTATAAATTAAATTAAAGGTTTCTGGTGGTACATTACTAATAGTAGTAAAATATGCTTTGAGGAATTCAATATGCCTCATGGCATCATCCTTTGTAAGAACTGGGTTTATGAAATGAGCAGACACTTCGTAGGAAAGTTCTTCATAAATTAAGGGTTATTCATAAATTCTTTCCCAGCCATAAATGTTGTCTATACTATCTTCTACGCGATTTGCTTGATGATTCCAACTTTACGAAAACAATAAAAAAAAGAAATGTGAATTTGAAAGACAAATGTAAAACAGGATTTTAAATGTACTAAAATGACACAGGACTGCAGAAATAACGCGCAAATGGTGGGAAAACATAAATGTAAAGTCAGGGTTCCACTGTATAACAAATCAAAAATATTACAAATACTACTAATAATATTATTTTTCAATGATTCTGTGGTGTGAAAGTCACAGCGAGACAACCGATCGGCGTGTTCACTGTATAAATGTTTGTTTTGTGTCTCGCTCACGTCAAAAAGGCAATTTTGCCAATCTTTCTACGACCATTGTTTTTGAATTATCCAAAGTATTTTAACTCAACTTTGTTTCGACCTACCTAGGTCTCCCTTATAATTTTCTTCTTTAGAAGATCACCAAGCATCATGAGTTGCACTTTATTATTTTTATTTATTTTTTGTTTTAGGCTTACCAACCATGCTGCAGGAAGACATCATAAAATAAATATTTATTTAAACATTGTGTTTATGAAGTATTAACAAGTTTTTAATTGATTGATAATCATCATGAATTCCAAATTGTACGCCGTTAACAAGGAAGAAATTCCGGAAGATAATATCTTTTCCAAAGTACTCAGTGGAATGAAATCTGTTTTTAATAAACCTCTTAAAAATAAAACAAAAAAATCTCCACCAACTGAAGTCACCGCTCAAGAGTCTCCTTCACCTAAGGATCCTGTTTCACCAGTTGAATCTTCCTCCAATTCTCTGATAATTGTTGATCCTAATATTAATTCAGATTTAGTTGTAATAGATTCCGATGTAATCATGTTGAAGCCGGAAATCCCTGTCAGCATAAATGAATTTATAATAGACAAGCCAGAGGATACTAACATGGAAACAGAAGAAATTTCTGAATATGTATTGTACACTTCCAACACAGAAATAGTTGATGTGAATGAGTCAGATTTATTTGAATGTGTGGATACACCATTAAAAGCAGGAGTTGCTGAAGACAACTTGCTGGATGACAGACAAAATGAAAACATTGATTGTAATGATGATGGGGTTCCTCTTGTGGAGGTAATTGTATCAGATTTTACTACCGTGGATGTTGAGGAAGCAAAAGATACAGTAGTTGTTACACCCGAGAAGGAAGAAATTTCCGAATCTACTAAACATCACAAATCCAAGCATTCACCAAAAAAGAAGTCTCGCAAGAAAACCAAGTCCAGAGAAGGAGAGGAAAAGCTCGAAAGCGAAACAGACGATGTGTCCGATTCATTTTCTAAAAGTGGTGTTGAGAAAGTCAGTCCGGCATCTGAGGAAACTCAAAACAAACCTCGCATTGTTTTGACATTTAGATCAGAAAAAACGGGACTTCGGAGTACAAACATGAAAATTGTTTCGGACAATGACAAAGCGAATGAAGATAATTCTGGAACTAGCCGCAGGTCCTTAAGAAATAAAATTACTTTGACCGGTCTGTCAGAACTTTTAATTGATGAAAGTAAAAGAGAAACGAGGAAGAAATCAACCATACCTGAGAAAGATTCTGATTCTCAGCAAATTGATGACAAGTCAGTCAAAGGAGCCAATAGTGAATCAGACGATAGTGCTAAAACTCCACCAGTTTCGCGGCGTAACAAGCGTAACACTAGCGCAGCACCTTCCGACTCTAATTCTGAAGACTCTCCACCGCTCAATAAGGAATGTAATGCAATCAAAAGATCAGCCCGCCACAGGCCGAATGATCACTCTGACAATGTTTTGGCCAATGCAATTGCCCGTAAGGAAAAATTTTATAATGAAACCTCAACCGGCGGAACGACCAGATTGTCTCGGCGTATTAAACCAACAGCTAAAGTTCTCGCAAACAGAGAATTGAGATTAGGCTTTGAAACACAGAACAATGCGAGACTCGCACTCATGTCAGAAATTCCGTCACCGCCGGAAGAATATAAGGTCACAAGATCGAGACTTAAAAGATCGCCAGAGAAAAACAAAATATCTATAATGTCAGCGCCTAAAACTTCTCCAGACAAGATTAAAGCAAAGAAAAAGTCTTTCATTAGCGATGAAAAGAAAACATCAGATGAAGAAAAACATGTAATGATGAAACCAAGCGGTAAATGTCTGACTGTGGATGAAATAAACCGTTGCATTTTGGGTTCGTCTCAAATGGAACCCTCTGTTAGTGTGAAGTATACCGAAGGTTTGCAGATGAAAAACGATGACAAAGAAAGCATGCAAGAGTACACAGAAGAGGAACGGGAGAAAAGAAGATTGCACAAATTGAAGAAAAAACATCTGAAGAAACTGGGTCTCACAGCTGTCACCGAACGGAGCAAGAAAAGATCTGGACTACCTGACAGGGAAGTAGTCACTGATGAATCTACGATGGACTCGACAAATACGGAAGCAATTGTAGAACATCTGAACACGAGAAGCAAAAGTTTTGACTTTGGGTAAGTTTTATTTCTCACTACCCCTATAACTGCTAATTAAGAAAAAAAAATTGCATACTCCTATTCTGACATTAAGTTTCTTTCAATCCAAAAAGAAGATAAATACAGTTTCACAAAAATTTGTATACAGACGTTCCTCATTTACCCTTCTCTCCCACCCCCTACCTGATACTCTGTCCCACTCTGATATGCTGTTGCTCTGTCTTCTTAACCTCCTATTTAAATATCTGTGCTTAAGTTAGTCTATATACTATATTGTCCTGAAGAGGGTTGGGTCCAACTGAAACTAGTTGACTTCAGTATATGTGCATAATAAAGTGGTTTAAAACTAAACATTATATTATTATATATTTAATTATAATGTCAAGTCACGTGTTTACTTAATTTTGAGAAAAAAAAAATTATTAATAATAAATTAGATTAAAAATCAGGAACAACCTAAAGGTGAGATGTAAATGAATTATTTTTCAACCTGAGTCGGTATTTACATATTCATTATTTTATTTATTGCCTTCACAGTATGCTAAGCCAGGAAACAGAGAGTTTTGAAAAATTAGATGACCTTGAGGAACCACTGGCTGATGTGGACATAAAGGAGTGCAGTGGCGAGGAAGACTTTGTCCCTTCAGAAGAGGAAGTTATGCCTAAAAAAGACAGGAAAAGAAAATTCTCATCAGATCTTGAGGATTCTCTGCCCATTGTTCATCTGTCCAAGTTCTCCGAAAAGAACAGCGATGGAGAAACATTTCCTTCAGTCAGGATGACCAGAAAACGATCTCGGATGGAAAACTCGGGTTCTGTTGAACAAAATGCTAACACATCACTAAAGGTTGAAGTGGGGTAGGTTATTTTGATCACTTCTCTCATTAAGCTGCTACAACTGTTAAATGTAGGATGCGCTTGTGGTCTAGTGGTTACAATACTCGCCTAGTGATCTAGTATTCGGAGGTTTGAACCTCATTCCAGGAGGCCATCAAGTTAGTCCTATTTTCTTTTATTGTACAAGTGTTTCGCTTAGTTTGAAAATAGTAAGAATATTAATGTGACACATATTCCGTGTCCCGCATCCCTATATTTTTTTTAAATGATTCCATTATGCCCTGTTGATGAAATAACATTAATTTTTAAACTTTAGATGACCTGGTTTAATGGTTAGCTTGAAAATTAATAAGGGCTTATCAAATCTAATCAAATAATATATTAATATGCTTCCTTTTGACTAGTGTAGCATTATTTCTTTAATTATTATTGTTAGAAATGAAAGTGACTTCTATGCTCAAAATTGTACAATACGTATAGGTGTTTAAATATGAAACTACGCTCGTCAGTTCTTGCCTCTGTTTCACAGGTCAAATTTGGCGGATGAAGGGGGCGACACCGCGGCCAACCAGCCGGAAGGGAGCAGCACAGGTCAGCAGTCCTGCTTGTGCAATCATCCGTCTAATGTTTACCTCGATCCTAACTCTGTAGCAGGTCAGTATTTTAATTTTCAAAGACACCAACAATACCATACAATATAGTTTTATTATGTTGTCCCATTTAAAACTTTAAATAGCAATTGTGCTGATTTGGTACCTTAGAAGTGTTTCTTAACATTTTCAGTACAGATACTTTGAAAAGCAGTGGCAATTTTTTGTGCCTGAATTTAAATAAATAATATCACGATTTCTAAAAGATATAAATTATTACATACAAGTTTTTATTTTATTCTACTCATTTAATTTACTTGAGACGCATTTTGCCTTATAAGGGTATTATCAATTTAACAATTTTACTCAACAACTTGTATTTTATATTAATGTTGTGAAGAACAGCTATACAATTTTATTTACATAAGATGAAAAGAGACAGCATTATTTCATTGGAATTTTGAGGATTTTCATAAATCTTTGTATGCTTCTAATTATTCTAAGTAACCATTCTGTTTCAACACTAATAATATTTTATGTAATTTATACCATAAAAAGACAATAAGGCAAGAAAGACAGTTTTGAATTTTGGAATTTATATAATATTTGCATGATTCTAGGTAATAATTATGTTCAACAAGAATGATATTTTTTAATTTAATTCAATAATATTTTTTTAATATATATTTTCAACTCATGTGCACTTCATTTAAGATTGTTTATTCATTACAAAAGTTTATTTATTTATTTGATGTAAGTACAATGATACAATGCAATAAAAAAAATTCATGTTACACTTCTCTTGTAAGCATATACTTGTACATATACACGTTAAATTTTAATTACAGCAAACTTTTGACACAATTAAAGTATTGAGTACCAAAATCTAGAGGGTACCCAGAAATATATTTTAAAAAAGACTCACTTATAATTAGTTTTAATTGTCTTGGTATGGGTTTTCAATGAGATTATATTTATCTTTATATCGTAGAAGTGGAGTTCTGCCGAGCCGTTGACTGGGTTGGCGGACGAGCTCTTGGATGCAGTCGCGTGGCGCAGTCAAATGCACCCCTGGTCCGTGCCAGTTTACGTGCCCCGTATTTCCTCCCCTGTTCCATGCACAAGAAGCGCCTCGAGTTGCACCACTGCTGCGCCAGCTGCGGGGCCTTCTGCACTCAGGTGTGAATTCTGAAGTACCTATCGAAGTGTAGAATTTTCAATTTTGTATCTGTAATTTCTGTTCTCAAAAAACATAAGTATATTATGTTTGTTTTTTTTATGACAATAATATTTTAATGAAAATACATTTTTGTAATGAAGTTGCAATTTTATAACTTTAAATTGGTATTTTTAATACAAATTAAATTAATCAACTAGAATGATATACAGAAAAACAACTTTATCAAAATTATAAAGAATTATTGTATCATTTATAAAGAATTACAGAATATAAGTTCAAAATTTGTCATAAACGTATTTGCTTGATATTGCGAAATTGGTTAATACCCGAAGTTCCCCGGATAGGGAAAGGTCCAGGTTCCAAGTTTTTTCAGAACATAGTTCTGTGGTATTTTATCCCAATAGTAACCAAAATATTTTTTCGATGAATTGATTTTGTCTATATATCTTTCTAATCAATACATTTAATTTGTACTAAAAATATTTCAGTTGATTAAATAGGTTTTCTATACTTGACCCTTTTTACAAATATCAGTATTTTTTGTGTGCTATTTTGTAAAGTAGACTATCTTAGTTTGATCATATTCTTGACTCCTCTAAAAAACTATGAATATCAACCAAATTAAAATATTTAACAGAAGTACACTCCTAAATCTTTTTCAGGGTATATTCTACCAGTGCAACGAGGGTCACCTGTTTCACTGGGAGTGCGGTCTCCCGTTTGTTTCTGTCCTTGTACCGCCTACGCAGATGGATCAAATGCTATCGCCCACAACCGCAAGCAACTGTACAAACACCAATGGTGACGGTCAGCCCACCCCGCAGAAAACTATTCAGCCAGATGTTTACAATGCGAGTCCGGGATGTCCGCATTGCGGGCTGGTAGAGGAAACCATGGAACCAGTCAACACAGATTGCTTTAAAGTGAAAGTGGAGATGAAGTGCACGGCACCTAATGTATTGTTGCCTAATCCTCGATTGGAGTGGTTCGTTTTTCATTAATTTTATCTATCTATATAATATCTTCTTTATTTTATTTTAATTTTTCCATGGAGTTGAACAGAAAATGAATTTAAAAAAAGACTTTAGGCCCATATCCTATTGTTAGTAACTAAAAATACAATGCTTTTAGTGTTCCCGCCAGGATGACATTCCATTCCGGTGCCAACAGACCAAAACATAATCACGTAGAGGAACAACGAGACGTTGCTCTGTTCAAGGAGTTAGATGTAGACCTACCAATACTCCCACCTGAACTGCTTCCCTTAATAGTTTCGGGTATCACCCGGATGCAGGAGAGTAAAGAAAAGCCTGTGGACTACGAGGAGTTACTTATTAAAGTCGATAAGCAAGAAAAACCAGTTTTCGATCTGCTGATGTCCATTTGCGATAAGGAAAACAGCATCGAAAAGATAATGTCCGCTTTAGGTAAAAAGTTATTTAATTTGATGTACAAAAGAATGTTAGGAATCTATTTTTTAATATGTACATAGTATGTATTTAAGATGTTTATGTATAATCATGTAGTATTAACATTATTAAGGAGGACACATTCTTATTGTGAAGTTGTAATTATTCACAACATTGGTCTGTGATATTTTAAATACTAATTAAATGTATTCATTAGAAAGATGTACATATAAAATCAATTTATCAAAAATATTGTTGTTGCTACCAGGATTCGAACCTAGATCTCTTCCAATCCGGGGAACGTGCATTAACCGATCATGGTACAGCACACGGTACATTGATGACAAATTTTCGAACCTATATGTTACACTTTTCAAATTGATTGAATTGGAAGAGATCCAGGTTCGAATCCCGAACAACAATATTTTTCGATAAAATTGATTTTATATGTATATCTTTCTAATTAATACATTTAATTTGTTTTTAAAGTATTAAAATTTTTTATATTTTTCAAACTGCTGCTGCCTACATATATCTAAATATGTGCTGTATGTAATGTATCTCAAATGAGTAAAAACAACCATTTTTATTCCTTAAACAATCCCCACCTGGATATCTGTAATTTTCTGAATATAACATTTTTAATTCTCCCCCTCTTTATTTTCCAGATGCCGGTGATGATCCACGAAAGCCCATCCCAGAAGCGGATGGAGGTAATTGCATTCATGTTGCAGCCAGAGAATTTAATCTCAGCGCTCTACACGTCTTCAAATCTTTAGGATGCCAGTTGGACGCATTTGACAACAAGCACAGAACGCCTCTAATGGTTGCCATCATTAGCTATGACAGCAAGATGAAAGAAATTGAGAATAAAAAGCATGTCATTGAATCTGAGAAGACGCCTTTGGAAGACGATGGAGTTAAACCGGCCGTGTCCAAAGTTGATGAGCTGAAAGAAGCCTGTAAAAAGGAATATTACGCTATTGTTAGATATCTGGCCAAGGCCGGGAGTGACGTCAGTTTAAAGGTAGGTTTGACACATTACTGATTTTGAAAATGTATTTTGTTTGAGTATGTATTTTGCCTTCAGAACATAAATTTATCTGTAAATATACATTTAGGGTCCTGAAGGTGTAACTGCCCTTCATCTGGCGGCAAAAAACAGTGATGTGTCTGTGTGCGCAGTGTTCGTGGAGAGTCACAGTGGAGTGACCAAATTGCTGATTGACCAAAAGGATGATGGCGGATGGACACCACTTGTGTGGGCAGCCGAAAATAACAATGTGCACGTTGTCAGGTTTGTTGATGTTCAATTTAAAGTTTGGGGGATTTGGACAACGTTTTAAAATAAAGATATGCGCGTGTACATGTGTTTATGTGAAAATGTGTCTGAAAAATCAGGAGTGAATGAGTGCCCCAATAACCACCCATTTACTCACTCGTTCATTTGATTATAATCGTGGAGTGTGGCCAGACTAGAACAGGTTGGAGACGAGAAAGACTATTTACAGTTGACAGAAGTTTATTGAGCACAGTTTACATAAATGTGGAGAAATTAGACTGAACAATAAAGCTATGCACAAATAGTTAACGGAGCTTGTGTTCTGGAAAACGACAACAAGTAGAATGGTGATCCCGGGCAGCTGCCAGCGCATGTTATTGTTTTCGGTACCGGGCGTGTTTTTGAGGCTCTCAGGAACTCTGTTTTACGTCCAGGTATCTGCAAGGTGCGTTCAGAGGTCGTCAGCAGTGTTGATGATTATGGAAGACCTCCACAAAAGTAAGCATGCAATATATCTCCACGGGTTATAGCCAAGATTTGATGCATCGTCTGGATCAGTTACTTTATGAATCACAATAACAGTAGCTTCAAATTTTTTTCTGTTTGCTCCTCTATCTTTTGGGTTGTTCCCATCAGACCCATATAATTCTCACCTCATCCATATTCATACATCTTCTCATACAAGCTCAGTGATTTTTAAGACTTCTAACGAGACCATCCTCCAGTATCTGGTTTACCTAGTCGTACCAAGTCTTCTGCGGACATCCTCTACTTCTGGTGCCATCAACACTTGCGTTATATATCTTACGATTCTCTCCTCATTCATCCATTCCATATGACCAAACCACCTAAGTGATCCTTTCTTAATCTCACTATACTAAGATCAGCTTTACATTCTTTCATGTTTTTATTATTTTACATTGTTGACGAGAGATGATTTTGTTTTTTTTTTATCAGAAAAATATTTATATCGTATATTATATTTCACTGTGTATAATGAAATACTTAATTTAACATAACATGACAATTTGTGTGGTGTTTTTTGCAATTTTTCAGATTTCTTTTGGATAGGGGGGCCGACCCGATGATACGAGATTCGGAAAACAATGTGGCGTTACACTGGTCCACTGTCTCGGGCTGTAGTCGGTCCCTGGAGGCACTGCTCAACGCCGGCAGCTGTGTCAATGTCGCTAACATCTATGGAGATACTCCACTGTGAGTGTTCTACTCGTCATTACCGCTTACTCTTCAGTGTAAATCCGAAACTGTTTTTCTAATATGTATAATTTATAAATTTGCTTTTGAGTGCTTTGTTATCATTGTATAAATTACATTATTTATTTTAATTTGACTCCACAATAAAAATGACATTATTTTCATCACATCATTTAGCTTTGATTTTTGTTATCTACATACGCATCAGACTGTACATATACAAGGCAATGTTGCATTTATCTAGTACATAATTAAAAAGTTAAAATGTACCTATAACAACTTGACATGTAATAAAAAATTTACTTATACATTTCCGTCGGGTACCTTCCCGCGCAAACTGGTAACATAATGCGGGTAAACAATCAAGGGTTTTGCAAAAAAAAACATTTTTGCAAATTCTCTATATCTCATAAACTGCTTAATATTTTTCAATAAAATTTTATTATAGTTATTATTGGACGTCCTAGCTCTCTCTATCTATTCCATGAAAAATAATAGTTATTGTCAAAAATACCCACTAGTGAACCCATAAAACATCACGTTTCAACATGAGTTCTTCGATTCCCTAAATATAAAACAAAGGTTTTTTTTCCTTTTCATATTGTCATAAAAATGCTATGGACTTCTTTGAACCAAATTATTATTTTATTATCTTATTTTTACACATCATGTTGTTTATCAGTCTAAAAAAGATAGAAATATCATTATGTATTTGTTTTGAGTATAAATTGTTAAGTGGATGGGGGCTGTTCCATGGGCTCTCAACTCCAACAATATGAATAGTAATTATATATATATATCACAAAAATGTTAGCTTCAAATGATTCACCAGTGGTTTTTGTTTGTTGTGTTGTATATTCCCCTTTTTATTTAAGCGTTAATATTATGTTTTATGGACCAGTTGTACAGAATACATCTCATAAATTTACAGGATGTATTCTGTTGAAATAATACACAAAATTTTAATTCTATTGCTCTAATATAGTAATTACATCTACATGATGCAAAATGATATGGAAAGGAAATGATGGAGTTTAATTACATTTTTTCAATTATAAAAAACTTTATGTAAACAATATTAATACCCTTCCCGCTGTTAGTGTGTTAATATAATTAACTTTTCAGGCATGTAAGTGCACGGCAAAACCACTACAGTTGTTTGGTGCTTCTAATGGCGCGCGGAGCTCAGGTAACTAAAATAATTTAATATCTATGTAGTTATTTTCTTATTGTAGTATTTATTTTTAATTTTTTGTATTATATTTTTCATAATAATTCATTTCATAATAAAATTTAATATTTTTTAATAAGCTATAATTGCATTACTTTGATCTCACTTTGACTCACTCTTGAGGTACAAAGCATGAAATGGTCATCGACCTTGAACTTTTGAACAGATTAACATGAAAAACAACAACGGCCATACGGCGCTGGACCTAATTGAGGACGAGCTTAGTGGCTGCCACTCAGTGCTCTCGGTCAACACACACCTTTTGGGCATCGTCAGCACATTCAGGCAGGCAGATCGCATTGTTTCGAAGTGAGTATTAATGCTTATACTGAATCCAATTCAAGCCATCCCCAATCTAAGAATATAAGACCATTTTTTTTATTATTCATTTCAATCAATGATTATTGCATTCAATTCGATCAATTTTCCATCTTTAATGTCTTGGATATATTGCGAACAGTGAAACATGAGTCTTTCCATGTAGCAAATAAATTGAAAATTTAAGAATTTGACGAGTAGTAGTTATACAAACAAGAGTTGCCTGTGTATCTTTTAATTTATCTGCCTTGTAAATTAAACAATCATTTATAAAAATTGTATTACCGCTCTCTATTATCAGTGATATATCAAATGGGAAAGAAACAAATGCGGTGCAGTGCGTGAACGGAGTAGATGACCAGGACACATTCGGTGGATTTATGTACATCACAGAGAATTGTTTCACTTCAGATGTCAACATTGACAGGAAGATCACGTCTATGGAGGTACGGTGTAAAATAGCATTTCAGACTTGTGTATTTTAATAGAACTGTCAAAAACCAATAGTATAGATTTATTTTGATGAATTGACTGCATTGATAGTACATACATATCTATTGTGGAATTTTTGACTAAAGGCAATTTTATTTAGAATATTTTTGAGCTACGGAACCATTGTACCAAAAAATAAGCGGGAATTGGTTGCAAATTAAAGATTTTTTTTTTTTTTATTGCTTTTTTTAAAAATTCTAATTTGTTTTTCATTATACAGCAATAAAGCATAATAACTACACTTTTTAAAATCACAAAATGACTTATGGTCTGATTACCCTCAATTTAATATTACATATATAAAATCCATCATAAAAAGTTTAAAATCAGTATATATATATATATATATATAATTTTAATTTTCAGGGTTGTGCTTGCACTGGCAGGTGTGGTCAGTCGGACGCTGAGTGTGCATGCTCCGGTATCTCGGTTCAGTCTTGGTACGAGCCGGGAGGGAAGCTGGTCCCACACTTTGACTATGAGGATCCGCCCATGATATTTGAATGTAATGATGTCTGCTCCTGCAATAAGGTATGTTCTAGTTGTAATGGAGGGTTAGTGAGGTTAAGGTATGTTTATATAATAGTTATCTTAACCCTTCCTTAGCCATGCAGTAAGATAGGTCTACCGCCCCAATTAAACCTGTATATTTCTAATAATGAAATGTAATATTTTAACTTGCCTCAAAAAATTATTTACGCTTAGAATAGACTAGTGATTTATAGGATTCACTTTATAACCAATTATGTAAAAGTAATTATTTTTCAATTCAATTCCATGTAATATTGCTACTTTGGAAAAAATAGAATTTACAGTATGACAGAAAAAGATCAAATATTAGTTGCATAGTGTAAAGAATAACGAACATACAAATATAATTACATATCTTTCTTACTAATTAAATGAAGAATAATAAGAATAAATGTTGTATTGTATAAAACTTGAATACATAATATTTATATACTACGAATTATTTTTTTAAACTTTTAATGCTCTATACTTAGAGGAAATGTACAACATTAACTATTTTAAAGTCATTTAAACCCGTAAAAGTATTTTTTCTTATTAAAAATGCTAAAAAAAATCTAAATACTTAACGGTAACACGAGTTGACAGCAAGGATGCTTATGAATATTTTATATCACGATATAGTAAAGGTTAAAAATATAAAATATCTGTCACATCATCACTTAATAAATTTATTATATGAGCTTAGTATATTTCACTGAATAAGTTATAAATGTCTAGAGGCAAATCCAATCATATTTTCCTTTAATATCTTTCCACATCATTGAGATTTTAAGAAGACGTTTCATGCTTTCAAAATGTTATTCAATTAGGTAATTAACACTTCAATATTTTTTCAAACATTTTGGCCTGGACTAATATTACTGAAGAACACCTTTATTGAAAA
This sequence comes from Eubasilissa splendida, assembly GCA_031772225.1. NCBI lineage: Eukaryota > Metazoa > Arthropoda > Insecta > Trichoptera > Phryganeidae > Eubasilissa > Eubasilissa splendida. The sequence goes on along the minus strand of CM062865.1, from coordinate 8,967,615 downwards.
CTGAGCAAAGTAGTCACGTGTGGTTTTGAGTGACACAGGATTTAAGGAAGGTCTATCTTATCTTTGATGAGTCAAGTGAATTTTGCTTCCCTTCTCTTGTTCTCTCATACAATAGATAGGCCACACATGTAAGTCGCTGGATGCACCATTCTGAAAGCATCAGAACTGAATCTAAGGTCATGTTCTCAGCTCAAGTAATGGAAGTGATGTGCTTTGAAATGTTTTAATTGTCTTTACCAAATGCTGAATTTCAACTCTGTTGCTATTGTACTTTGTAAATTTGTCTTATTTCTAAATGCCTTAGTCAAATTCTGATTTGTTTATACAAAGCGAGTCTCATCACACAGGTAATTAAATATGTATTATGTAACAGCCTTAATCATTAATATTTCCGTATGCGGTGATCATTAGTGTTAAATCTATCTTGTTATAGCACCAATGTCTGAACCGATGTTTGAGTCGTGGGTCGCAGGCCGTGCTGCAAGTGTTCCGCTGTAGTGGGGGGGTGGGTGGGCGCGGAGGCTGGGGTGTGCGTGCGGCTCGGCACATCTCTCGCGGACAGTTTGTGGCAGAGTACGTGGGCGAGTTGCTGGCATCCGAGGCGGCATTCACACGGCAGCAAGACTCGTACCTCTTCCAGTTGGGGGTTAAGGATAATGTTCTGGAGGTGAGTGGTCTATAAATTTTCACAATTTGATCAATGTTACTTTGAATTATGCTGTGTATTTAATTGAAGATTTACTAAGAAATTAAAAGGTCCATGGTAAAATTTGTAGATGTAGCTGTGAAGCATTACATATGTAATACATTCCGTTCCGTAAATAGCGGTGAATTTTAACCTTTAAATTCAACAAAACTTTAGAATAAATATACTTCATTAAACAAAATATGATCCATTTGATTCCAATGTCATTGAATTCCAATGCCAATCCATTTTTGCCAATTAATTACAAGCTTATTTATGTTTGTAGCATAAAACTCAGGCAGATGAGAATTCAAAAATTTTTTAAAGACATTTTCTGCTGCTTCTCCGTTATTCAATTTTTTTTGTTGTAAATAGTTATCGAGGTGCTTGAAAAGCTGAATGCTGTCATAAAGCAAGACGGGTCCTCTAGAGTCAGTTTAATCTGTGTTGGTTGTTTGTCATTTGTTTTTTTTTCCACAAGGCTTTCAATTCGTAGCAAAATGTCCTCCACCATCATTTTTAAGACTTCGCCTTCATTCCTAATCTTTTCAAATAAACACCATCCTTCGCCCCATGCTTGGTTAAAATTGCATATGCCCAAACTCAGACAAAAAACTACACATAATTCTTCTCTTTTAATTCCATTTCTGTAAGATTACAGTTATTCAAATAAAATGCCTTACTCAATAAATATAATATATATATAGCAGATTCCTAACTATCAAACAAAAACTAATGAACAAATATTTCCTAGCAAAGAATGTGACATTTTTCAGTACAACCTTATATATGATTGTTTTAATATCTATTACTTTTAATATTCCATTAATTAAAAATACAGTAAAATCTCATTAATTCGAAGTTGAGGGTACCGAAAATCAAGAAATATATACAAATATAAAAATTTATAAATTTCAATTTTTTTCATTACAACTTAAAATAATCAAGTTGTCAAAATATAGCGTAAACAAATCTATAAAAATAGAAAATTACAGTAAATTAAATTATTTTCACTTTGTTGTGGAATGTTTTCACTTAGTCCATATATAAAAATTATTGTATGATTACAGCACACATTTAAACAAAGAACTTATAAGTGAAAAATAGATCGACAAATTCATTTGATGGTGTCCAAAAATATCTTCAAATAACAATCTTTAAGTACAATTTAGTATGAAAATTTTCCAAAGAGTCAAAATTCTACTCCAAAGCTTTGACTTCTAATTTAGAATAGATATTCTTTGAATAAAAGGGATTTTACTGTAATTTGTGTTTAGACACAAGATTACTTTACTTCAACGTATGATACGATTCTTAAATTTTGGCACGATTTTTCAAAATTATTGAAACAATCGAGTTGGTGTCATATTTTTTCACATTATTTCTCTTACTGTCAATATTTCTATCCATATCTTTAATTAAAATCCATTTTCTTAGAAATTGTTAAATGTTTTATATGTACTGTGAATTAATGCTCTTTTAAATTAAACTGAAGGCAAAATAAAATATGAAAAAGATTAAAAGTTAATAAAGGACACAATAAAAATATGCAATATTCTTTACACTTTTCTACTAACACTCACTAAAGAGTATAATCTCAAAAAAGAGTCAGTTTCAAAATTCTATTACAAATTCACAAATAAAAATACAAAAAAGAGTCAATATGTTAGTTAGATGACTAATATTTTTACACTATTTAACACAAAAATAACTAAGAATTGTTTTAAATATAGAATAACACAAAGATAGGCATATATAAATGAAAATGTAAAACTTTAAAACCGGCGCACAAGATGACAACTTCAACTAAGCTCATCTTAGCTGGCTAACAGATGTTTAAACCCCGTAATGATAGCAAAATAACATTTTGATTTACTACAAGAAGTAAATTATTTCCAACAGGATGACTGTGAATTATTCTGCATCGATGCTCGTCGATACGGCAACGCTTCCCGCTTTATAAATCACAAGTGCTCTCCCAACCTGGTACCAGTCAGAGTATATACTAATCACCGAGACTTGAGGTTCCCCCGAATAGCGTTCTTCGCCTGTCGAGACGTTCAGTCCGGAGAGGAGCTCGGGTAATCATATTTAATAATATATTTGTTTACAGACTTTACTCTAGAAGTGAATTCAGCTATTGATGTGCTTGTTAGGTTATATTATTTAGTAAAATTTCACTTCATTTATGTTATAATTAATTTTTTTTAAACTGAATTTGAAAACGTAAGAACATTTTGACACATGATTTTAATTAGTTTATCATCCCGATGAAAGAAAAGGTATTTTCCAAAACCGGTTAGTGAATATAAATAACTCATAGTGATTTTAAAAACAAAGTTTAAAACGAACCGCAATGTGTTTGCGTTAAATATTAAAAACACAATAAATTTTTATGAAGAATCTCAGAACTTAAAAACCCGAATTCAGTATCTGTATTATTTTATTTTCCAGGTTTGACTATGGAGAAAAATTTTGGTCTGTGAAAGGAAAGAGCTTCAACTGCCAGTGCGGAGCCGACAATTGCCGATATGCCGGGGATAAACTTGAAGAAGCCGAAGTACTCGAGGAGCCGACTGATGCATCTGTCTCAGATACTCACATGGATGAAATCAAAGACATTGAAGATGATGAAATTTAAGACTGATATTGTTTTATTTATATTTCATGAATCTTTATTTCATACAAGGAACTCATTATGTAAGATGCATTTACATTTCTAGAGATATCTGAACCCGTTTATGAGAGTAAATATGTAATTATTGAAGGGCGTTTAAATGTTACAAACTTAATGTTTGTAGTAAACTGAATTTAAAGTTATTCTTATTGCATTTTTTTTTTAATATAACATTTTTATTCACTAAACAACTGTCTCACGTTCATCACACATACCCTTCATACACATTATATTTACTTATTCTGAAACGGAATAGGGATAATGAAGGTGTTATAAAAAATATCATGTAACACCTTTATCCATCAAAGCCTTCAATTGCTATTTCTGATTCATCTTTAACGCGAGGTTCAGAATCAGTACTGTTTGCGGTGTGGTCTTAATTTCATAAACATTATTCCTGTTGATACACTTTTTATTATAATAATTTGTAGGATTGACTGAAAATTGCCTCTGATGTTCATTTAGAAATATAGAAAAACCTGTTAATTCTAATTTCGACATAATTCAAAGTTTTGTGACAAGTTAAAGATTCATAAATTCAGTTATGATTTTTATAATGGATTTCCTAATTATTTAAGGATTCGTTTTATTGGTTCCTGATATATATTTAAGACTGATTCGAGCTTAAAGTTGGCATTTTTGTGCCTAACTTTAAAGTTTAAACCGGCTGCTGCTATAAATTTCCCTCAGGCAGATAACAAGTTATGAGATTTACTGACAATCCTGTACAATATCTACTGGATTTAGGATGTGGTAAAAATTGCATTCTAAAATATTTTGTGGTTAACTAATCTACATTCATGAATTTAGAAATGAAATATGGAGTGCATGTATAGAGAAACCACAGCTGACAAATTATTGTTATTTTTTGTACATGACTTCTAAACAGAAGACACTGATTGTGATAGGCCTAACCAGGCAGTTAGGTGTGAGAGTGTCATGAAAAGATATTAATGTGTACCTTGGAAAGACCCGGAATAAAAAGCTTTTAAAAAATGAGTAAGAGTTTTTTGTAAATTTAATGTTAAAGATAAAAGTTTGCTCTTGTACATCAGACATCAATCAGCAAATGACTAAACGAAACGATGTTGTGAGTTCTTCTGAGCACCCTCCATTGACATGTCATGTGTTCCAGAGATAGAAGACTATTTTATTATAAACTGTCAAAAAGACGAATCCCATCATACAGAAAAATATTTCTTTAAAACTTTAGCTCCAAAGTTACCGCTCATTCAATAACCATATCGAAGTATCCTCAGGCACTCTAAAGTGCACCTGAATTTTTTGACATGTCACTAAAATTATCTCATCATCTATCTAGTATTAATGTATTTTTAGTAGGAATTAGATAATTCTGTAAAGTGATCTATTGACTGATGAATTTATTATTATTTCATTATAAATCGCAAAACACGAGAATTTAATGTATTTAATCATTCTAGAAAAAAGATCAAATTAATTACAAAGATATTAAATTTGATACGGATCCGAATTTTTTTTGCTCATGCTAATAATGCTTTTGCCACTTGGTTTTATTATTTAAAGCCAACCGGTTTCGGAACAATATAATTTTTTTAGATGTATACTGCTCTGATAAAAGAACAGACATTTTTCTGAAATTGGTTGGCATTGAATAATAAAACTCGTCTTCATGCATACGTATAGATTGTAGATGTATTGCTTCAAATATACAGACTTTCGTCAACACAAACACCATAGATATGTTTAGTGTTCATTATCCTAATGATGCTATAATAGCCAGAAAGGTAAATTCTCAAGAAATCATAAAAACTACACACATTTTATTAATTATGATTGAACTGTACAATTTAAATAATTATTTCATTTAAATCGTGTGATAAACATAGAATAATATTTTAACACCTCCGATAAACATATCCAGTAGTCGGATCATTTTGACTTTTTCTTTTAACTGTGTTATGTCACATGCAGTATTATCTGTTCATATTTTGAAACATATTGAAATGTCCATCTTCAAGGCTAGTGCAGCTATGTGGCATAAAAGCTAAAATCAGTGAATGGTGAGCCTCTGCTTACCCAGGACCGTTTTATGAGCAAAAGGTCCTATATCAGTCCTACTTATTCTCCGCCAGATTGGCATTTTTTCCTCTACACTAATCCAAACCGTTCTGCAATGCAGCAAAGCCTGGTTAGTAACAAACGCTATTCACTGTCCGAAAACAGTGCTAAATCAAAAACAGCTAAAATCAAAACTAAAAAATTGTTAGGCTGTAATTTAGTACGGACTGCAAGCCAGATGGTGACCAAAAGCTACATTTGACAAAAAAATATTTTTTACACAGGAAGATCAAAACTGTTTTGCTCTTAGTTATAGCTATGTACATTAGTGTGACTTTGTTTTTTCTTCAGAATTTATCTCTTTTATTTTTACTCAAGAGTGAATGGTGGCAACATCTTTCATCTGTTGCTCCACCATTCATCGGTGGATGTTGTGTGTCTGTAAATATAATTATCAAACTGTACATGTACGCTTAATAGTATTATTTTTTATGTAAGCTTATTTGTATGCATTGTACAAAATAATTTATTTGAATAAATGAAAATGAAACTATGTATTTTTTTATTTATTGTGCAGCTTGTAAACACACCACCATAGAAGTCAGAAAAAAATCATAAAGTTCACATATTTTAAATGAATTAATTACCTTAAGATATAATAATATATAGTCCAGTAATCACTGATACATGGAGATACAATTCATAAAAGCGCATCAGAATAAGATATGACATGACATGTCAAATATAAATTTAGTTATTATTTTATATATTGTATTATCTTAAATCATTGTTGCTTTGTAAATACCCAAATGTTGTAGAACCTAACCTTCACTTATGATTGAATTTTACTGGTTAAATTTCACATAGCCTATTTGATTCAACCATGTCAAATAAAAATATATTAGATATCATTCAGCATTTTTCTTACCAACCTAACTTAAAATGACAGATCAAACGAATTTTCCATGTTGGGTTTTAATTTGAAATAAAATTGATTCATCAGCCAGGACTCAGCTTGCAACATGACTTGGTTATCCTACTTATTGCACACAGGATTACACCTCACAACGGCTTCAGGAAGCAGGTGGCCAGACTCAAAAAGGCCCGCTTGGAGACGATACTTGCGATTCTACTGGACGAATTGGGCCCTGAAATGAGGTCTTTTTATGTTTTACGTCCAGCGGCCCTAAAAAGGGCCTTTTTCTTCGGTCAAGTGGCACTGAGCGGACCGATGGGTGCTGAGCACCAGCGGCGGGCTCTGTAAAGGGCCAGCCACCATGTACCAGCTCACGATGGCGGAGCTACCAGCGAGCGGTACAGGAAGCAGTTCACCATGGACCCGTGGGGGGCACATGGTGGGGCCACAGGTGGTCCTCAGTAGGGCCGCCAATTGTATTTTGTATGGGATGACCGTCCACCGAATGTAATTGTTTTGTGTATTGAGATTTCAAACGGTCGCCCACATTTGTAACTATTTTGTGGTGGATATCGCGAGCTGGTCTTGGTAATAAATTTTTAATGCTCGTGATATCCACACACTTGTATTGTGTCTTTGTATGGGGTGATCACCCACTGAAAATAATTGTATAAATTACGGGCGATCACCCCCTTCCCCTGTTTTTTCATGTTTCATATTTGTTTTGTCTTTTAATAAATGCCTTGATTATGTTGTGGATATTGCGAGCTAGGTCTTGATGGTATTTGTTTATTGTTCGCGATATTCCACGACTATTTTGTACTTTATCAAAACCATGTCTGGCTCCGGATACTGTAGTTCGTCGGACCGCCGCATGGCAGCGGTCTAGCGGAGGAGGGTTGTAAGCCCCCCCACCACTGCTGGCCATGTTGGTATGAAACATGCAATAAATAGGGGGGTACCGTGGTTGAGAGCGTCAGTTCTCGCTGCGGCTTGCCTGAGTAAACATCTCTCTGAGTTTTACTTCCCTCCTACACACATCACCTCCTGCACGCCTCGCATCTATACAAATTAAAGCAAATCGGAGTACTACCACTGGCGAATTTGGAGCACTCGGACTAGCTCGCACTTTTCAATGCATTCAGCGACATCTGAATGTTCCCTAGCGGTGGTGTAACTGGGCACCACATTTGTTATCGTTGGAGTTGGAGCGTACTTGTGCGTAACACTACTTAAACAATACAATTACATGAAACTACGGTGTTGTAGTGTAGAATCAGGGATCTTCTGAGTATGTACATTCTTCAGCAGCTCGCCATCTATCATGCAGATATACTGTCCCCTCAGGCACGAATACAATATTGTAGTACATCATTCTATCTAATTAATTATCATATAATCATTGTATGGGATGTTTGCTAATAGTGTTGGCGTTAGAACAATTTAGTTATCAGTTGGTAAAGCTATATAAAGCTGGTTTTCTTTTTTGTGATTAGCTTGGTTCCCAGTTCTCAATACAGTGAAACCCTCTTAATACATTTTCCAAGAGACCATCAAATAAAAGTTTCTTAAACAGGAAAACTTATTAATTCAATATTTCCATGCTTTATTTGAACATAACATCTAATATTGTATTTTAACTAACATTACGCTTATATAATGATAACTAAAAAATAAAAATATTTTATTTGTAAAAAAAATATTAAAAAACCAATTTATTCTTAAAAAGCTACCTATATGAATATGTATTTGAAAATCACCCAAGAGAAATTAGGCCATAACGACTGAATTAAAATTTTCATAATTACACGGATAGATAGATTTAAAAAAAAAGAACAATCACAATTTATTTATTTTCAAAATAGTCCTTCATACTAGATTGTTATATTTTTTTAAATATAATTGTGATGTAAAATTGTATATTTCTAATACATTATCTATATTTTTTATGGTACATAAAATAATTACTACCTAAACTGAAAAAAAAAATTATAAAACGAAATTAATCTGACATAAAATATCTACTACCTAAATAAAATATATAATCGACGTAGCAAAAAGTAAAAGTAGAACCACTGACAAACCAAAATTCAAATGATTCGGCGTTTTTACAGTAGAATAAGGGTGGGTCAAAGGTTTTAGGAAATAAAATACATGTGACAAAAGATGTCACCTGTAAGTGCCGGTTGCGTAAGTCTGACAAAAGTTCGTTATTTTTACAAAATGTAAAAAAATTTGCATGACAAGACGTATCGTATCTCTTCCTGGCCAACTTGAAGAATGCACATTTAAAAAAAGTACTGTTTGTAAATATAAATCTGTTGGACTGCATACTTAAAATTTGTCCCTTTTGATGATTTTTACATAATTTATCTGTACACTCAACATAGCGAGACATCGCCCGCAATGTCAAGAAGGGCGATAGAATTACGTTTAAACATGGAATATTCACTCTTACTGAATCTCAGTTCAGGGAAATTATTGTAAATTATTGACATCGACGAGGCAGGTCCGAACATACAAAAATACGTTTTTGTCCTTAATTACGATTGAATTTTTTTTATCACAAATATGATATTATTTTTGCTTTGTTTATTTGTTTTGTGCTGACGTAAAAAGTCAAACAAATAAAAAGATCATCCGGTTATGTTAAATTAATTGTCATTGCCCTGCGGTTTGTTCCATTTTTTAATAAATTTTCAAATACGTATCGGTCGCGAAAATAAATAATTTTGTAATTTTATTTGTCAAGAAATATCAATTAAAACGGAACCAGAAGTAGTTCAAATGAAACGGCTCCCAATGAAAGCAGTTCTCTGTGGTTTCTCCAAAGACGGATGTTGTCAGATTTCGAACATTATAATAAAAATATGAAACCGGTTGGTGTATTAAATTTAACTCATAAAAGTTGTTAAAAACAAATTTATAAATAATATGTATTAAAATAATTTCGTAAACTACAAGTGAGGATACTAGTTGCAAAGTCAGCAACCTCCATTATTATTTTTTCTAACTTTTATTTGCAGTTGTCTTTTCATACAATTTTTAAAAGTGTTAATTTATGAGCAATCAAACTTAACCCATTTTTATATTAATTGGTCATTCAAAATCAGTCGCTTTTGCCGCTGCCATTCATATTAGAATTCAATCAATAGCAGTCTTCGCTACTCAGAAATTTATAAGGCCGCCGGTATGGAAACTAGATTATTTTTGGAAGAATATGTTGTATTTTAAACAAGATTGTGGGGATTATCATTTATAATAAGAAATGCATTAATTATATTTATATTTCTTCTTATATATTTATATATTTCTTCATAGTCTTCATTCTATCAGGTTTTCGCGTTTTTTTAAAATAAAAAATATGGAGGTAGCTGAAATTACGACTAAGTAATATAACTAACTACAAGAACAAATACAAGCAGTTTGCATTAAAATTGTTGGTTAGTTGGTTGCATACTGTTATACAGGGTCCACAATATTTTATGGATGGGATACCTGACTAAATTACGAGTCGAAAATGTTCAAGGAGTATGTACAAATTCTGTACCGTTACAGAAAATATTATTATGAGACTTTTACAAAATCATGTTAAGTTTCAAATAAATTTACTAGGAAATAAATATTTGCGAAATTGATCCATTATTATTATTCTACATCATTGCTTCGGGCCGTAAATTGTCTAATAAAAAATAATCCATCTGCTCGAAGCTCAATGACCTTTATTATTTTGTAACTAACATACCATCACGCCGTTTCGCCGCGGGAGTAGGCAGAGAGGATAGAACGCTACATTATTCTGTCCTGAAACACAATTATCGGCTCATCCACATGCATACATCTTCTCATACAAGCTCGTCGATTATTGAAGCTTCTAACATACGAGGGCCAAGTAAAAAATAAGGTTCCTTACGCTGTACACTCGCCACGCGAGATGCTAGGCGAAATCCGGCAACACCGCTTTGATTGTTGGTCCCTTAACTACATCCCCACTACCGGGAGCAAACGCTGCGACGCTCAGTAAAGGCCTGACAGCCATCCGCTATGGAACCCGCCATCGCCGTTACCGCCAGGTGTGAAATCCGTTCGGTGATTCGATTTTTAAACGCGAAGAAGCTTAAACCTGTTGAAATTCATCGACAGTTGGAAGAAGTTTATGGCACAGCTTGCATTAGCGTCCAACACGTCCGCAAATGGTGCAGGGAGTTCTCCGAAGGACGCACAGACGTCCACGACGAGCAAAGGAGTGGGAGGCCATCGGTGTCGGACGAAGTCGTGGCGAAGATTGAGCGCATTCTCCTCGAAGATCGGAGAGTAACGCTTCGGGAGCTTGCTGTCCAGGTTCCTGAGGTTTGTGAAAAAACCATCGACAACATTTTGACCGATTATACTGACCAAGGGCGTTAGGCTGCACCACGACAACGCTCGCCCGCATGTCTCTCGACAGACCACCGCCCTACTGGACAAATTCGGCTGGAAATTGCTTGACCATGCCCCCTACAGCCCTGATCTTGCTCCCAGCGACTTCCACTTGTTTCCGAAATTGAAGCAACACTTGGGTGGACAACGCTTCAATACAGATGAAGAGGTGAAAGAAGCGGTCACCAAGTTCATCGGCGGCCTAGCGGCGGAATTCTTCGAAGCGGGTTTTCAGAAGTGGATAACTCGTCAGGAAAAATGCATAGAAAAATCAGGAGACTATGTAGAAAAATAGAATAAAGTACAAGCTTTCAGATGGTTTACTTATTTATTGCAATAAAAAATACCTTATACCTGAAAAAATGTAGGAACCTTATTTTTTACTTGCCCCTCGTAACTATCTTCCAGTATCTGGTTTACCTGGTCGTGCCAAGTTTTCCGCGGACGTCTTCTATTTCTGGTGTATCAATATTTGCGTCATATATCTTTCTAACCATTCTCATATCGCGTCCGTTCCATATGACTAAACCACCTAAGTGATCCTTTTTTAATCTTACTCACTATACTAAGGTCAGGTTTTAATTATTTTTTCTTCTTTCTTTACTCTTACTGATCTGCCACATATACGCCTAAGTAATCTAGTTTCCACTGCATTACGTCTACTTTAGTTCCTCTTCTGCCAACTACAGGCCTCACTTCCGTACATCGGTGTCGGTACCAACACTTCATTATGTGCCGTTAGTCTTGCCTCGATTGACAAGTTCCCATTAGTTATTTTTTGTATTTAATATATAATTTGGAATTGATAAAATATTTCAATTGATCGAAATAATGGCATAACTACGATTTTTTTAAACACTTATTTCTCTGTCATGATTGAAGTTAGGCACATGAAGTTTGAAAATTTTCAACTTGTATTTTTAATACACATGTATCTACCCTTAAAATATGATGTTACACTCAGTATACATAATAAGATTACATACAATTTATTCAGACAATTATAAATTCAAAATTTGACGAAGCAATTCGATACTTGGAATTCCCGAAATAAATTGAAGGTTCAGCCAGAGGAGTATGATTAGAGTAAGGTAATTCGAGCGGGAAACTTATTATTTGGAAAACGTATTAAGTATAAAAAAATGCGTAATTTGTATGGGACGTTTTCGGGATCGAAGAATGTGATAAAGAGGGTTTCACTGTATGTATTTTCTTTCAAATCCACCAGGCTTTGCAAAATTGTTAATTGTTTTTAATACTTTCTTTGTTTAATCTGTTTTCAGTGGGTGAATATATATTATATTTTAAATCATTCTGATTTCTCATTATCTACAATAACTTGTTAAGAATTGTTATATTTTATATAAACAAAAACTACTTTCCAACCTGAAATAATTCTTCAAATACATAAAAATGTATATTATATTATTAATTAGAATCGTCGTTAACATTGTAGTTTCAACACAACAATTTCATCTCATCAACAGGTGAAGTGTTAAACTGAGTACACATAAATATAGGAGACAAGGCTTAGGTGGTAGACATATAAGTAATTAGGTACTGACTGATGGTGGGGAGGGGGCGGAGTTACTGGTGAACGGTGGAGGGGTGGTTGTAACGGGAATATTGAGATGAGAAGAGATGAGTTAGTATCATTAGTAAACAAATTAACTACGTCAAAAGAAACAATCTTAGAATTATTTGGAATACATACATATTTTAGCAGTTCGGTGAAATGAATAGAATTTTTAATAGTGTAAGTGGGCTTAAAAACTTTATAAGAAATTACATATTAAATTATTCAGGTGTTTGCGAAGTTCGTAATTAGGGGCGCTTACTTAAGAAACTACTGGTCTTATGTAGTTTAGGAAGACCATACAGCCTAGGTGCATGGGGATTTTGAACTATTAAGAATTTCCCATAGTTAACACTAATGGTAGGACAATTATTAATAACTTGTTTCAATAAATTTTGGAATTTTGAAGTGGGATTATTTTTAAGTTTGATAAAATTATTGTCTTCAAGAAAGTTTTCCGCTTTATGTAGATAGTCGCCTTCATTTAGAATTACAATACTGTTACCCTTGTCTGATTTTGAAATAATTCATTGTTCATCATGTAACTTTTTCTTAATACTACGCGCAATATACAGATTCTGGTTGGTGTCTTTATCCTCTTCAAAGGTTAATTGTTTTAAAAGGTCGGCACACATGTGTTTTAAAGTTGGTGATTTCTTAGTCAAGGCCGCATCCGTGTCCACTGCTAGTTGTACAATAGGCTTCTCAGTGTCGTTTTTAATATTGTATTTTAGGCCATTATTCAACAACAGCATTTCTTTTTTATTAAAACAATGATTAGATAAGTTAACTACACGGTCACTAAATACATGATTGGAAATTAAATTATCTGGTTTGCGTAATGGACTGGAATTATTGATGCACTGTTTTTTTAAGAGATTAGATATTTTTTTGTCTAGTAAGATTTTATTTTTAAAGGCATGCAGACATGCTGTCTCGAATCATATACGCTTTTTTAATTTCTTCCTGAAGCCATTTATTTTGAGCACTTTTTAACACATTTTTAGCAGAGTAACTCGAGTAGTGTTAATAAACTCAAGTAGAGTAATAACATTGTTTCATTTATATCCATCCAGTACTATTTCTTATCCGTGATAGTAATCTGTACTCGGTCATGCTAGGATCGTTAAGATAGATCAATAAATAAGATATATCTAGATGTACATCAATATCAATATCTAACGTAATCACCCAATCAATATTATAAAAGGGATTTCATTTCGGAACGTCAGGAATTCAAAAATCGACAAAATTTCAAATTTCAAATTTCAAATTATATTATTGAATAGTGTAAAGTGGTCCATTCATGATTCGATCTATCGTATGGTCGATTGCAACCAACGCTAAATGAAAAAAAAATCAAAATTAAATGTTGTATAATTATATTATATAAGCATTGTGTTCAGGAGGTTTAGAATATATAAAAATATTACTAGGCATTTTTATCCATTATATATACTACGCAGTTTTATCCAGAACAAAATTGGTATCATGCTTTGCTTTACGGCCATTTTCACTTTGCGGCGATGTTACTGTATAGATACGAGAGTGGTTTAATTTTAACCCAGTCTTGCCGAAGCGGGTGATCCTATATCCCCCAAATCGACATTTATCCCGATAACTCGCTAATTAATGGAGGAATTCACCTCATACTTGATGTAATCTTAAATCGATGGATATAGAATATATATTACTATATTTTTTCGGTGAAAACCAAGTATTTACGACAAAAATGTAAATATTATAATTAATTACAGTATCACGATGTGTAGGGTGTATACGTATCGGGTTTTATGTTTTATTTCACTCGAGCAAATACAATGAGGGCCCTCGCATCAATGCGTGTGAGGGAGAAAACGATACTCACCCGGCTTCTGAGAATCAAAGAAATTACGATCACACCACGGCGACGGATCAGTGGTTCCCAAACACCCGTTGCCAATAGTCGATATTTGTTATTCTCTGTTATAATTAGTTCGTGAAGTGTGTCAGTGTAGTAGTGTAACGTTCGGTGTAATCGTAAGTAAACAAGCTGTTTTAATTACTTTTTAGATTTTTATAGATTTGTTTTAAAATTATCCCATAAATGCGAATGTATACCTTGCAGACGGTGCTAAACACATTTGCGCCGGGTACGGCTATTTGCGTTTCCATTCCGACTATGTTCACATTTTCATAACTATCACTTTTTTAGTTTATCAATTGTCATTTCGCTTAAATGTATGTGTATTTTTTGTTCCTATCAGATTTATTTGTTTTTTATACATATATAATATTTGTGTAACTTTATATATATATGTTGATTGTTAACCAATAAAGAAAACACATAAGGGCGTCATAAGATGCAGTTTCTAAATTCACAGACTAACAGATCGTCTTTTTCTGTAATATACATCTTAATGAATTGCATGTAAATTCTCGAAAGTTACACTTTTTTGCTTTTGTTGAGTGGAACCAGTACATTAAAACGGTTCCGGGAAAGGGTGGGTTTCTTTTGATGCCTTTTGATAGTGATATATAATTCCGCTCCCGTGTTCAATACTTGAAACCATTACGCTGGCCAGAGTTCAGTGAAATCTAATTTCTTCGGTTTTTCCAACTTGTCATCTTTTCGAAGAAATATATTGTTGGTAAGCAGTGATGGTAAGTACCTAAGACTAAATTCTTGTGCCTTTTGGATATTCATATTGCCCCTTGTTAATATTAAATAAAGTAAAAAATAAGGTTCCTACATTTTTTTCAGGTATAAGGTATTTTTTATTGCAATAAATAAGTAAACCATCTGAAAGCTTGTACTTTATTCTATTTTTCTACATAGTCTCCTGATTTTTCTATGCATTTTTCCTGACGAGTTATCCACTTCTGAAAACCCGCTTCGAAGAATTCCGCCGCTAGGCCGCCGATGAACTTGGTGACCGCTTCTTTCACCTCTTCATCTGTATTGAAGCGTTGACATGGCGCCATTGTTTGGACTGTTCTTTTGTTTCTGGAGTGACGTAGTGACACCACGTTTCATCTCCCGTAATAATGGAGTCCAAGAATTCTTCGGTATTCTCGGCGCATTCTCGAAGAAACCCCTCGGCACACTTGACACGATTGTCTTTGTGGGTTTCTGAAAGCATGTGTGGGACCCACCGCGCGCACACCTTGCGATAACCAAGTTTATCGGTCAAAATGTTGTCGATGGTTTTTTCACAAACCTCAGGAACCTGGACAGCAAGCTCCCGAAGCGTTACTCTCCGATCTTCGAGGAGAATGCGCTCAATCTTCGCCACGACTTCGTCCGACACCGATGGCCTCCCACTCCTTTGCTCGTCGTGGACGTCTGTGCGTCCTTCGGAGAACTCCCTGCACCATTTGCGGACGTGTTGGACGCTGATGCAAGCTGTGTCATAAACTTCTTCCAACTGTCGATGAATTTCAACAGGTTTAAGCTTCTTCGCGTTTAAAAATCGAATCACCGAACGGATTTCACACCTGGCGGTAACGGCGATGGCGGGTTCCATAGCGGATGGCTGTCAGGCCTTTACTGAGCGTCGCAGCGTTTGCTCCCGGTAGTGGGGATGTAGTTAAGGGACCAACAATCAAGGCGGTGTTGCCGGATTTCGCCTAGCATCTCGCGTGGCGAGTGTACAGCGTAAGGAACCTTATTTTTTACTTGGCCCTCGTAAATTCACTAATTTATTTACAATACAAGGAAATATGAAAAAAGGAAAATTCCGCGTCCGGTCGTCTCGTGGTGGGTGGCCTACGGTCCTCCGTTGTGAGCGGCGGGATAAGCGTCCTAGGATACTTTCCTGGAGGATTCGTCTCGAGGCAAGATGGTGGTCGATATCGGAGTAAGTGTAGAGCGAGAGAGAGTCGCTTCGGCTTGGCAGAAACCCACCCCGGCGAGAGGGAGTAGCGACCCTTCGTTAGCTGTGTATGCATGTTAGGAGCGTGGTGAGGAGGGGCTTGCGTTGCCCGGCGCGCGGCCCACACAGCAATATTTTAATAAAGCTAAATATTAATTTAAAATTCGCGCCGAACATAATATTCGTAATACGTGAAATGCGACCGTAACACGTATATTAAAAATCTCTGTACATATTTTATATTAAAATAATTTATAATTTGTCTTTGCTGCTTTTGGCATTTAACTATCTATGCATTTATCTTCTTTATCTTATCTATGCACTTTCTTATTTATGTCTTTGCATTTGACAATAACCATAGATACGCGGTACACCGTTTGACGAACCACCATGGCCGATCCGCTGAGTTTACTTCGACAATATAATGTGAATAAAAAAGAAATAATCGAACGGGACAGTCAAATCATATTCGGAGAATTCTCTTGGCCTAAAAATGTCAAAACAAATTATCTCATGTGGGGGTAAGTATTCGACATTACTCTTAAATTAACTTTTATCAGATGACATTTCTTGTTTTGGTTGCATAGGTGATGTGTCCTTAGTGCATATTTTTTACTTTTATCTCGGTTTCAGTTCGGGAAAAGATGGAAGTGTCAAGGAATACTACACACTGGAGTGTTTACTATTTATTCTTAAGAATATAACCCTCACTCATCCCGTTTATGTCAGACAGGCAGCGGTAAGTAACTACTTTCGCATTCACTACATGTTTATTTTTAGTGTTACTTCTGCGCAGGTGTTAACTTATTTGTTAATTTATATCCAAATTTTTTAACAATATTTTTAAATTGTTTAAAACATTTAGTATATCATTTAGATTTTATGATATACATATTTTTATAAGTTTTTAAATTGCATTTATGAGTATTCACCTTTTAAATTCTGAAGGGTTTTGCTATTGTGTTAATTTTCTTTGAATTCTGATGAGTGGTCTTATATGTTAGATGTAAGAACAAAACCAAAATGCTAGATTAGATTAGATCTTTCATTAAGAAAGAAGAACAGAAGCCTGAGATCCATTGTGCTTACACTTATATTATTTTTAATATATCCCTTTCAGGCAGCAAATATACCTGCGGTGAGAAGACCTGACAGAAAAGAACTCTTGGCATATTTAAACGGTGAAACTGCAACATGTTCCGCCATAGACAAAAGTGCGCCATTAGAAATCCCAACACAGGTGGGCATTTTCAAATTCTATTTTTAATATTTTTACGAATTCATAATTATTAATATTTTATATTAGTGGTTAAAAGTGGTTAGTGGTAAACTTGAAATTACACCATACAAGTTGGATAAAACCTTGCTAAAGTGTTTGTACTACATTTATAATACTTCAGTAAGTTTTATTGTGTAATTTAGGAACAGTATACAAACAAAATACTATTTAAATAAAATAAATATCATACGTTAGTAATATAAATATGAAAAAAAAACTGAAAAACTATTGTTCATATTGTACTACATCGCTAAAAAGAATCCAATGTACCTTGCTTTGGCTATCCATGGTTATTATGTAAAATTTTACAATAATTGTCAAATAATCCAACAACCTCGCCATACTGCTCGCTCATAATCTTTGTTGTTTTCTTCCAACAACTCCATGCGTTGATTGTGCTTTTTCAATGATTTTCACACTTATGCGGTTATTTTATGATGGTTACCTAACAGCTGTCCTTTATGTATGGAAAGTATATTATCAATCGGAAGAGCATGGAGTCTTGGGCCGACTTTAACCACTGACTTTTATATTTATGTTAGCATGTCACTTTTGTTTTGATTCTATTATCTATCCTCAAACCTGTAAACAATCAATAAATATATTTACGAAAGATAATCAAAATAATTTTAAACAATATTTTTTGTTTATTTAAATTTAATAGTTATTTTTTATTTTCCAATATTGATCTAATTAGTCCTCTTTTTTACTGTTTAAATCAGGAGAATATCCTCATTATGGAAATATGGCAACCCTAATTTATATCTTCTTAAGAATTCTATGTAATTTTTACGAATTATATCGCATTAGGTGAAGCGTTCTCTGGAACACGATGGACCAGAGTTGCATCCCAAGAAAGCGCGTTTCGAGGAGCTCCATGTGCAAAAGGTGCGCGAGCAGCTGGCCGCCCGCCTGGATGCTCCCAAGGAGGCCTCTGTCACCGTCGACAATATCAAGTATGCCTACCTTCTTCTTTACCTACTTTATTTACGGATGCTGTCAGCAATATCAAATGTCTGGCTCGTGCGTCCATAGACCAGTCTTTAACAACTATATGAAGCATGCTACGGTAATGATTGTGTTAATTTAATACTTCATCTTTATTTATCTGGTGTAAAATAGATGGAGGGTTTTTAGTTACGGTCTTTGTTTTGTCCATTTAGATCCCTTTCAGAGGCTATGTCCGTGGAAAAGATCGCCGCTATCAAGGCAAAACGCTTAGCCAAGAAAAGAACTACTATAAAGAGTAATGACTATTCAGATTCTCTGGGTGTGGTGGGTTCTGATCTTCGGGTGATTCTGGATTACGATGTGGACCAAACCAAGGATATTATCAGCAGGGAGAGACAGTGGAGGACCAGGACCACTGTGTTACAGAGCACAGGAAAGGTAATTCGTTACTCTCTTTTGAGGGGATGTATATTTAAAAACAAATTTAGTGTTGAACATCCTTTGTTGTAGCATAAGATTATTTGTATATCATTCACATAGATATCTGAAACAAGACATAAAAATATTAAAGAAAATGAGATATGTACTTTGATCTTCATAAGGTTGATACAGTAAGCATTATTTGGTTATATCCAAATAATCATCATGTAAATGTATGTCTTGGAAATCTTTTTATACAAATAATTTGTTAAATTTAACATATTGATATGAATATTAAATATGAAAAATTAAAAATTATGCTTATAGATTAGAAGTCTAAACATTTGTTTTTGTTTAATCAAATCATCTACTTTGTTCAATTAATCTGTTCGAGGCCATGAACGTGCAAACGGGCACGCAATGTTCGATCCCAAATACGATTATTATGATTTTCTACATTAAAAATTCGAAATTATACTGTCATCTATGGACAACGATCCTTAGCTTTCATCATATTTCTAAAACTTTTAAATCTCGTAAAATCTGTAGTTTGTCAATGAACTTCTTTTGAGAGCTGCCAGAGGTCGTTATAGTTGGCACTTAATAAGTTTTTTTAAAAGGGGATTTCTCAAATCCACTTAGTTTACTTTTGTTTCGTTGGCGCACTTTTTTGCTTGAATTTGTTTCCACTTATTTATGATATGCCAGTTTTTTTGCAAAATTGTATTTTTTAGTATTTTGTGGTTGATTCACTTTAAAATTCACTTTTTATCTTTATGTTTGTGTGCCTTATGTGATTTTGTTTCTTTGTGTTTTATGTATAAGTTTTTTCATATTGCTTTTGGTAACTTGACATTAGATTTATGTTATGGTAAAAATGGCTGGCCTATAAGTGTCCTCCATAATAAATAAAGGTGGCATTCAAATGGTTTAATATAATTTGTTTTACAGATGTTTGCCAAGAACATACTGGCATTGCTATCCTCAATCAGGGCGCGCGAGGAGGGCCGACCGGTTGGCGGTGCCGCCCCGCCTCCACCCACCACGGGCCCCACCTCGGCCCCGGCACAGAGGACTCAAGGGCAACCAGCCATGTATAACAGATACGATCAGGAGCGCTTCATCAGGCAAAAGGAGGGTGAGTTTAACAAAAACTTATTAAAACAGTTTGCATACATTGTTTGTGAATTATTGTATTATTATCTAAGATGTTCTAAAACTATGAACATCTTAGCATATTAACTGTTCAATATTTTCCATTACTTTTTCACCGTAAAAGGAATACCTGAGTAATTATTGGATGTTTACGTAAATAACTCAGTTTGTGTCTATTGTTTATAAGAGGAGTATTGAATAGATTGTGTCAGGCACGTTTGTGTGTGTTTTGTAGGAATTAATTGGACACTAGATAGTTAAACAATCATCATCATCGTCGACTGTTTTCTATCCACTACTGGATGAAGGATTCCCCGAGTGTCTTTCACTTTTCTCTGTCCTCTTGATTCTTGGCTTGATTCTCCTCAAGTACCACTGGATGACTGCATTCATCCAATGATTGGCTTAAGATTTAATTTTCTTGACATATTCAATTATAGTAAAAATTTGCCATGGTCACACAACCGGGCCTTAAATTTTTGGACCTCTCTTTTGTTGAGAGTCCATGTTTCGCAGCAATACTCACTGACCACTGAAATTATGTCGATTGAACATTTTTCATTTTAGCTTCAATGCAAAATTTTGAACAATTTCTTCCTCCTGGTATTCCATTAACATAAATGACTTATCTTTTTTGTTCATTTTTAAAACAACATTCCTTTAAAGCTTGCATCAATATAAAAATCCTTAAAGTAACCAATACATCAGAAAGTACAAGTATTAATACTACATTCCATTTACGTGCAAGCCTGTTGGCCGATACCTACCTCGCTAGGTACATATAAAGTACATGTTCTAAGGTGTAGCCAATCAACAAAGCAGTTTATCATTACTTTATTGTGCTTTTAAATCATTTTTATAATTTTATGAGGGAGTGCAAGAAGATACCAAGATTCTACTTTTTCCTACAGTGCCATTACGCTTGCAATTTAGCATTATAAAAAAATTCCTGACCTGGTTTGTGTTTGTGTTACAGAAACGGAGGGCTTCAAGATCGACACCATGGGTTCTTACCACGGCATGACCCTGAAGAGTGTGACAGAGGGGCCCAGTGCGGCCCCCAGAGGCAGACCAGGGCCCCCGGCTGCCGCTCCCGCAGGTAATCTAAAACTTAATTTACTACATTTGAATTAATTTATAATTATTATATGAAAACGAAATTTGTAACTATAATATATTATGACGCTAATTGTGGTGTCTCTTGGTGCCAACTAATTATGGCTGCACCGGAAAATCAGTTTCTATCTCAGGAATAATAAACATGCTTCTGGTGACAATACAGTATTTATTTACAACGCGTTTACAAATGCAATTATTAATAATGATCTATCTCAATTCGCGGCTTGGAGCAGAGAGGCTAATCACGGCCGGCCCAACATATTTATACCTTCTCACTCGCACTCATACAAACGACCCTTTCGCTTGCGCGTGCGCTTGATACACAACGATAAGACACCACAGTAACATTCCATGAGATTATATTATTATTAGAACAAAATTTATTAATATAATAAAATAAAATATGGTTAAATTTGAAATCTGAAATGAAAATATAAAATTGAATGTAGACATCAGGGGCACCGGAAAGAAATCCATTTTTTTTACTTTCCTTGTTTGAGATCAGTTTGTCCCTGAACACGGTGGAGTGAGCATCTCTGTAAGTTTTTTTTCTATTGTATTGTTCCTCGACTTCCTTTTTTGCACCATAAATATTTTTTATTGTTAAGGGTAAAATAAGAAAACCAGAAGCAACCGAACAACACATACGGCATTGCATGCTACATTATCATCATAATACCATCATAGATTGGCTCCGGTATCATCGTACCAGAGCCATACCTGTACAATTTGACGTGAGACTCGTTATCACATTCAATTCAGAAGACAGCCAGAAAGAAGCTATATATTTATATACATCATACACCCCCAAAAGGGGAAGGCAGACCACAATGGAAATATAATGAAACTGACTGTTGCGATGTATTCCAGCAGGAAGCATGCCGCCACCAAGGGAACTGATCCCCACAGCGCAGGCCCGCCTGCTGCCGCCTGGCACCAAGCGACCATCCAAGACCCCCATCATCATCATCCCGGCCACCATCACCTCACTCATTACAATGTACAATGCAAAGGATGTACTGCAGGATCACAAGTGAGTCGATCCGCTCTCTCTCCGATTGAAAGAAATTAACTGAATATTGAATTTGTATTTATACAGTGCTTCTTACATGTTATTTGAAATAAAAACTATTTTTCCTAAGCATAACTCGTGACACTGGTCGATTAGGATTTTAATACAATTTTAATTTTAAATTCACAACTAAACCGCGTTCATGAACATGTATCGATGGTGAAGAAACAGAAGCTTGTAAATTACAAATGGCAAGCATTCAGAAGAAGAGAAAAATTACTTGTTCAATTTTTTATTTGTTACTAGCAGAAAGCAATTGGCTACCACTGATTGATGTTATTGAATGTGTTGAATGCTGTGTTGTGGCCACTGCTTGGCCGTATGGTGTTGTTTAAAATAACTACCACTAATGGCTCGTCCTTACCTGGGCCTATGTTTGGAGCCAGTCTCTCAATGTCATCTGCACTTACGCATAAGAACTTACGCTGATATTATGTATTTTTATCGCTGAGGGTAACTTAATAGATTATTTTATTCTGTATGTTGTATACCGTGCTGAACTGGTATGCAATACTTTATTACCATGTTGGTAGTTGAATGAATATTGACTTAATACTGTGAAAATTTGCTATAGATACGTGTCTGTTGAAGAAAAGAAGGCCCAGGGAACGATGAGAGAGAATGAAGTGTTGCTGCAGAGACGCAAGGGGAATGCAGAAAACACTGCGGCCGCCAATGCTGCAACACCTATAACGGTGAGTGAAAATAATATTAATTTCTGACTTGAGGTTGAATATTTATGAAATTGTTAACCATAAACTGGAACACAGCTATGGATCTAAAATGTTTTTATTTTTCTACAAGTGTCCACTTTTACTTAGGCTAAGGCCTGAGTAAAAGAGCGACCTGCGAGCCGTGAAATTATGAAATTAGAGTGTTCATTAGAAGAGACTGTCATATTTTAAGTGTGATCATGGCTGATGATATAATCAATACGTATTTGGAAGAAAATTCATTTTTAAGATTTGATTTGTGTAATAAGAATGGTTCAAGTGTCATTTGTAAACATAGAAAAAAGTTTAGATGAATTTTCAAGATTATATAATAATTTATGGGTAAATGAAACCACATTTCAGGAATATACAAGAATGTAAGTGTCGTCTTTTGACCATGTATCAAAAAAATATCCATATTTCAGGCTTTGACAGAATTTCACCTAGTATTTGTTCACAAACGCAGTTTAAATACAAACTGGTTTGAAGTCGCACACTTTTGCCACCGCTCTAAGCTGCCACCACATTCATAAACATGAGTTTGCTATGCACACCCCGCCCCGCAGAACGCTCGACTCGAATATGCACTCAGGCCTTAGTCATATTTAAGTTCACTCTCTATGCACTGCAGATTAGCTACACTATTAGCTACTAACACTGCAAGATCCGCGTAAAGTAGGCAAGATATCATCAAAACACCCATTCTCGCTCCTACTTTCAATTCCTTCAGCACTTTTGTCCATCTTTTTCGGTGGTCCCTTGTTACGAGGATGACGTCTGCCATGGTTATCGATTGTGAGTCCGAGTGTGACTGAGGAGCCTTATTCTCGAACCGCACACCCTTTTACATATTGTGCACGTACATCCGCTGGGCAGGAGGGTTCTGAGTGACGGATCTTCCTCCTTTTCTTTTCTCTTTCTCCTTTTTTTGGTAATTGTGTCAGCTCGCAAACTTATACTTTTTGACGCTATTGTCCTCAGTTCTGGGTCGTGGTTTCCCAGTGTTCCTAGTGTTCAGGGTCTCTTTAAATCTTTTTCTCAGTCCACCATGTCTTCTTTTGCCGTGAAATAGTTGCGCAAACATAACTTGTTTGGGAAGCCATGTATCATCCATACACGCACAGTGACCTGCCCATCGTAGTTTCGATACTAGGGATGTTAGCCGCTTCCAGGACACTCAAATTTGTTCTGCACTCTTCCCATTTTATACCATACTTCATAGCATGATAGACTAATACTTTGGTGCTTTTGCGCAGCTCGTGGTTATCAAACTAATTGATATTAGTTTACCAAATGCTCAGCTTGCACTTTGGATTCTGTTCTTGATTTCTACATCAATGTTAGCCTCTTGTGATATGTAACCACAACACCTAGGTATGGGAAGTATTCTACACTCGGTGGAGGGTGTCCCATAACACTAATATTTTGGAGGATTCTTTGTGTTCTAGCTGCAGGTTGGTGTACAATTTTAGTCTTCGCTGTATTTACCTAATTTTGTGAAGAAACTTTTGAATGAAAATGGAGATGCTTATAATATAATATTTTATGGTGATTAGCAAAGTAATAAGTGACACCCTGTTAAGTTTTTATGTATAGGTTTTCCATAGGAGCAGCCTGTCTACACTTTTTAAGTGAGAAAACATATTATGTGGGATTTAAACTTTAATTTTCTAGAAAGAGCAAAATTTTTTGAACAGATTATCTAATTTATAGTTAAATTCAGATTTTTTAAATTTCTCAATGACGAATGCGTGTTTTATAGGTGCCGTACCGTGTGGTGGATAACCCAGCTCGCCTATCCCCAGCCGAATGGGAGCGTGTGGTGGCGGTATTTGTGGCAGGTCCTGCCTGGCAGTTCAAGGGCTGGCCGTGGGACGGAAACCCAGTACACATTTTTGCTAATAGTGAGTATTTTTTTCTTTCTTAAAATTTTTAAAATCTTCCTATTTAATTTTTTAAGGAAATTTGATATCTGTATAGTCGATCTCAGATATAATGAGGACCAGGAGACTAACAAAATTTCCTATTCATGACCATATTCATGATTCCATTGTCAATCTTTATTTGGAATGTTTTATTCTTCCACATTGTCGACCATATTTACTTATTTATCTTAAACTGGGCATAGTACATAAGTAAATATGTATATATAAACATAATATTTAAATTTTTTATTAATAATACTTCACTAGCCAAAAATAAAATGCTCCTGCCTCAGTTTATACGAGATCATATTAAAGAAGTCAATCAAAACTTTTTAAACACTATCTTATTAGCACTTTCAGTAAACATGCTTCCAATGTAAGTTGTCATAAATTTAAATCATTGAAGCCTTTTAGTTATAAGCAAGTTTTGTTTGTATTTTGTTCCAATTATAAAGTATTTTGACTGAATTTTTTATGATATAGTTGATAAAATCTGAGAATTTATTTATCTGCGATTTACATAATACGTTTCTTATTTCCAGTTTGTGCATTTCACCTGAAGTTCGATGAGATGCGACTGGACGCAAATGTGTCCCGCTGGGCTGTGAAGGTGCTGCAGCTCAGCAGGACCAAGAGACATCTGGACCGGGCTGTTCTTATGGAGTTCTGGGAGTCTTTAGACAAGTAAATATATTTTGTTTACTTTAAATCTGTAAATATTATTATTGAATCTACATACAATAATGCAAAGAATGTCAATTTTGTGGATTCCAATCTAAATTAACCTCACAATTAAATTTTAGAAATGTATAAAATATTATAATTGAGTTTTTTTATAAATAATCATTTCTTTCACCAAAATATTATGTTAATACAGTATGTTTTCGATTCCATGATAAACTTTTTCTCTCCATACTAATGTCATTAAAAATGGAGTCATACGGTGTTTCCACAGATGAGATTTTGACCTCTCAGCTCAGAGATTTGTCAATAAAGTTCAGCTTGTACCTCTTGCGTATTCTACTCTGCGTACAAAATACATTCAATTCTGTACTGTTCTTTACACACTTTCAAGACAAATTTTATCTACACATTGGAAATGATATGTCCTGCAATTGCAGTAATTTTTTTTTCTAATTTTTAAACAAAAATTTTAATTTACAGATATATGGCAAAAAACAAACCGCATCTGAGGTATTAAGGAAGACGAGACGTTACCAGGAGACAACTAAATTTACTGCTGAGACTCGATGAGACTGTATTATACCCGGCGAAACATTTAATATTAGTTCCGAAGTCACAGGGCTCTGTCAAGGAATATACGGAATCGATAGTCTTCCCGTAACATCCATATATTATGGAGTAATACCTGATTGATTTAGGAATTGAAGGAGATAATGTCGTACATAGGAATTTTTATTCCTTTTGCGAAATATTATTTAAAGTGAAAATTTTATTTACATTAACAAATAATTCGATTACGATTTTTATCAATAATACTGAATTGTATTTGTTTCTCCAATATTTTTAAGAGATTTTAAATTAGAAATGATTGCCGCTTTTTTTTTAATACACAAAATTCATGACAAAGAATGAATTATTGAACGAATTTCTCAAGACGGCAGTGTATGTGTTTTAGCTTTTAAAGTTAAAATATAATACATGAAAAAAAATATATGGAAATGCTCACTGAATGGATTTTTTTTTAATGGCTTGCCCTTTGAAAAACATTTGAATTGTATTTGAACATGAGCTTGACTCTCTAAGTGCCAATGCATTCTGCTAGTACCGTGATTAATTATTGCTTGATTAAAGGAATTACAGAATAGTGTGTATTAAATGAATATTAATACATACATATCATACAAAATATGATGTATTTTCAGATCGAAATCAAAATTTTTATTAACTTTTTATACCATATATAATTTACAAATAATCTCATAATAATGATTCCATTGTGATTAAAAAAAACTTTAGACACAGTTGTATTTTATAATTGCAGATCTCTTTTAAATTTTGAACCGAGTAGGTATTGTTCTTTTCTTGGCACATTTGAGGTATAATTTTGAACTGCGTACTATAATAAAGAAGAAAACTAAATATATTAGAAACGCATTCTTTGATATACAAATCAGAATACAGCAGTGTACAAGCAAAATAAAGTTCCCGGCTTCAAATCATGTTGAAACATGAAAAATATTACTTTTTTTTATTTGGTGAGCAAAGAAATGATTGGTAGAAAATTGAATTGTAAAAAGATATTATATCAATAAAGTTACGACACATTCTAGACAGAATGTTATAAATTGTTAAATTTGTGTTGTAAACTTGAGTAAAAGGAAAATAAGAGAATTCCTCAGTGTACTGTGTGTAAGGAAATCGGCACAACGAAATTAATCTTCTGTAGATGTGCAGGAAAATCATCTATATACAATTATTTATAGATGTTTTTATAAAGGCATATTAGAACATTCTTCTCAATACCTCAAGTATTTGAAAATTCAAATATGCCGGCCGATCTACGTAATTTTCCCTAGTACCGTTCAAACTATCTCTAAAACACAGTGATTTTAAGAACTTTTTCTGGACAGCCTCAATAGTAGTCATGTATATTTGGTGTTGAGGATTCCATAAGGAGATACTATATTCCAGATTGCTGTGAACTAAGGTTAAACTAAATGCATACTAATATTTTACATGTTGTTTTGTTTAATCTTAGGTGACATTTTTATTCTGTACCAAAACATTACTATATTATAATTATTATGGTCACTTTTTCAAATGACGAAGAGAAAGATATTTAATATTATGTACGTATATCGTTTGGTTGGAATTTGCTCTTGGTGTTTTTACAATGTGTATGTGCATATTTTGCGAAATAAATTGTATACCTAACCAACCAGTCGTAATAAGATTGTATTATTATTACTATCTATGTTGAGTGTAAATGTCATGTTGAGGATTAGCTCGAGCACAGCTAATTTTGGTTTTTTCACACCTTATTCAAAATGTACTGGTATTATTACTTTTGGAAAGTAGTGAAGGAAAATATACTAAAATGAATACATACATAACATATTTATATAAGCTTTACATACATTGATTATGTAGTCACTAAAGATTTACTTTTTTGATAAAATAATTAGTTTACAGTGCAGTGAGATTCTTTTTCGTGAGGTTTCGGTTCGCAATAATTAATTGGTTAAAATAACTCATTAAAATTTTTTTTTAACAAAGAAAACAAATTATGGGTTTTTTAGTTGGAACGTGTTTAAATTTTAAATCAAATTTATAATCACTGTTTACATATTTCGGTTCTCGGGGTAGTAATATTTAATTAATCAAAAGATTATAAATAAAAGCAATATCCTAGAAAGGATTTGGCGTAATTAAATCAAAATAAATATGTCAATGAAAAAAATGCAAAAGACAGATGTTTCTCTGAAAGAAGAAAAAAAATTGCAATATCTTCAATAAAATGGGAATATATCTTTTAATTATAACACGTCATGTTTACAAATGTTCACTTAGGGCATTAAGTGAAAGGTAAAAAAAACTTGTTACATGTCTCAGACATATGTATGATATCGCCCCTATGTAGAATATATTTTTTTGGTTTACCCCGCCCCACTTCATTTTATAACCTTATATATTGCACCTCCCACCCACGAATCTTCTATAAAATACTATGCACTTTTTAACACAATTTTCCTGGGATACCTCTGAAAAAATATATTCTATGTTAATATACATGCCAGACACTATGCTATGCCCCTATGTATGCTATGTCCAACTGGGAAAAAAATGAAGTACATTACATATGTATTATTTAAATTAAATTCAGCTTTCATGGTTTCACATTTTACCATTTAATTTAAAACCGGTTTTAAACTGTCTTTATAAAATGTTGTAGAGCCGAAAGAGTGTCACAGTGGTTCATTGTGACAGCTTATTCATGCACTAGATTATTTTAAAAGCAAAACAGTGATTTTGTTTATACACAATTAACATAATTAAAGTATATACATTAAGAATCTGAGCTACGATAATGTGTTTGTTGGTAACTAAATGTTTTTTGTATGTGAGGCAATTTTCTTTACACTGTTTTGTTTATTCAAGTGATCCAATTTTTCATTTTCTTAAATTCACTGTCTGTCAAATAGGATTGGGAAAATGCAATTCTACGGATGAATGCAAGTAATTCTACTGTTCTAAGTTAAATTAAATTAAAAATTGTATCTATATTTAACCTTTGTATAAACCGCCGTGAGTTATTTTTACCTCAACCGGTTTCGATAATAACATATCTTCGTCAGGACAGTGAGGTTAAATATAGATACAATTTTTAATTATATCTAATCACAAAGTTAAAGCTATAAACATCAAGAATAAATAGATCATAATTGATTTACACAAATAACTTTCATGTTTTTAAATAAGGGAATATTTGTACATTGACCATTGTGCAATGAATGTAAAATACTGCTTTGTAGATATCTTGAAGTTTTAAAAGACATTGTCTTTAGTAAATAAAAGTATTTTATGGAAAAATATTCTGTTAAACAAGGAAAAGCTAGGTATGTCTCAAAACTGTTTCGGTGTGGGACTGTCAGTGAATACCAACTTATTATTTAATGACATTTTTATAAGATAGCTTTGTGTATATAAACATATGTATCCGTTAGTTTTTAAATAGCATATTTTAATGTTTTTCTCATGTGGAATGATTTCCGTTAAATAATAAATTGTGCTTGTTTTCAATTATTTGTGTTTTATCTTTTATCTCACTGCATATTACTTTTCTTTATTAAGGATTCAAGATATGTACAGTATTTGTTGATGAATAATAAAAGATCCAAAAATTTAATTTGTTCTTTACTTCTAACTTTTGGCAACACCTTGACATTTGTCACTTTGCTCTTTTGGCCATTTTCAATTACAATGGATCCTTAATACGTTTTCTGAGAGAGCAGCAAATTCAAATTTATTAGCGGTGATTTTAATATTCTTGCGCATTATTATATTTAACATCTAACTTTGCATTTTAACTAAAGTTACATTAATATTACAATCATTTAAAGAGTGTTTTATTATTTTTCAATGTTTGTAAAGTACCCATACACAAATAGAGGGAAAATAAAATAACAATTGAATTAGAATTACACCATTTAAACCACCACTTAAAAGAAATTATATACACCAATACCTCGTTTTACAGCCTAAATTCATTCCAGGAAAGTTGGCCGTATAATGATTTATTTTGATACAAATCCATACATATTCCATAAGATCCATTCTAATTATATAAAAAATCGCTAAGTTTTAGTTAAAAATGCTTCTTTTTTTTTTGTAGTATCATATGTATTAATAAAAAATCGAATATATTTCGGGTTCATAATTACTGATGGTAGCTGCGAACCAAATATTAAGACGCATAGGTATGGTGAAAAGTTTATACCTAGACTTAACAAAATATGGAAATAACAGTATTTCCAAGACGACGAAGGTTAGGCTTGTACAATCTTTGGTGCATTCTATATTTTTGTATAGTGTGGAATCATGGACCGTGATGGTAAGAGAGAGAAGATGGATTGATTTGAAGGCACATGTTACGCATACTATGGATGGCGAGACACACGAATGTCTCCATTCTGCAGGATTTAACATCAGACAGACACCTTGCGTGAAGGGAAGATATCTTGAAGAATCTTGCTATGGTGGTCCACATCGATGGACAAAGAGGAAGATCCCCCACCTGTTCGACCGACCAAGTGAAAGAGGCAACAGGCACTTCTCTGGTGACAGCCCTAAGATCTGCAGAATGCTGAGAAAAGTGGAGGAAAATAATCAAGAGGGCAGCAGTTCATGAAGATCACGATCCTCAGTCATGAGGGACCGACGCGTATAAATAAATAATATATATCTATGCTAAACGGGTCTAAACATATAGAACTCACTGTATGCCTCGAGAAACTTTAACGCTGCGTTCTTCGTTGGGATCAGTTTGGAGTAGAATGTTTATTTCTTGTTTGAAATGTGTGCTGAAAGTGTATTTTTTTGGGCATATAGTGAAAAATTTTGGGCCGCAAATCGATGCTGAGCTATGATTTTTAAAAGCTGTTATAACGAATAGCCGTATAGGGAGGTATGGGTGTATTATGTAATACTAAATTAATACTTATAAAAAGGATAGCTATCTAAACTGCAAAAATAATGCTAGAAAGTATCAAATTAATAATAAAAAGAAAAATAAATTAGAATTAAAAAACTGAAAATATTTAATAAACTGACATTGCAAAATATAAAAGTAGAACTGCCGATGACACAAAAATGTGAATTGATTTTCAATTTAAAATTATTGAGCTTTTTCTATTGTGGAGTAATGATAGGACAAACTGTGATGTCTTGAACTGGAAAAAATCCATCCAAGGGCTATTTAAAATACCTGCCCTGTGGCATTTTCCTTATGCAAGTGTTTTTTGTTGAAATCTAAAAAATTTTTACGGGTAACGTCCATATAAAAAGATAACCTCACTATGGAGTTGAAATAGGAAAGTATAAAAGCATTTGCAAGAAAGGCTTGAACTTCACGATGATATATCCAGATCTCATTCAAAGTGGCAAGCGAATTCAGCAAAATTAACACTTCAGATACTGGGAATATTAAACTTCTATAATGACGCCTTACATAAGTATTATAGTGCCACAACCTGGAAAATGAATTACGGAGTGAATTATTTATCAGAGTGCGGGGTGTCCTGTTTCTGTCTCTGTCTCGTCTCTGTCTCTGTCCTGACACACAATTTTCGCCTCATCCACATTCATACATCTTCTCATGCAAGCTCGACGATTGTTGAGGCTTCTAACAGAACCGTCCTCCATTATCTGGTTTACCCGGTCGTGCCAAGTGTTCTGCCGACTTCCTCTATTTCTGGTGCCATCAATACTTGCGTCAAATATCTTTCTTACCATTCTCTCCTCATTCATCCATTCCATATGACCAAACCACCTAAGTGATCCTTTCTTAATCTTACTCACTATACTAACATCAGCTTTACATTCTTTCCTTATTTCTTTATTCTTGACTCTATCATAAATAGATTTGCCACATATATGCCTAAGTGATCTTATTTTCACTACATTTAGTCTACTTTCGTTCCTCTTCTGCCAGCTACAGGACTCACTTCCATACATCAGTGTCAGTACCAGGACTCCATTGTGCACCGCTAGTCTTGCCTCTATTGACAAATTTCCATTAAATATAATTCTATTCAAAGCCGTTTCTTTATTCGCTGCAGTCACCTTCCTTTCGATATCATTCGACTTGTTAACATTCATCATAAGGTCGCTTTCCTTGCATACATCGTACATTCTACTCACTAGACTGTAGTTCTTGTTCATTATTCGCCATTAGTACTGCATCATCGGCGTACAATAAACAGCATACAATCAAATTGCCCATTTTTGCTCCTACATTCCAGTTCTTACACACAATTATCCATATACAAGTTGAACAGTCATGGACAAATTACACAACCGTGCTTGACACCTTTGTAATGTCAATCCATGGTGTGAATTCTTACACACGCAGAACTACCTTCATATAGGGATGCCATTGCATGTATAAGTTTACTATTCATCCCGTAATCAGAGAGTACATTCCATAACCTTTTTCTTATAACTCTATCATGTGCCTTTTCTAGATCTACGAAGGCACATAAAAGTTTTTGGTTTTTCGCCCAAAACTTTTCTGTCATCACTCATAGAGAAAAGATCTGATCCATGCATCCTTTTAGACCCACAAAGGCCTCTTGTACGTCCCATACTTTTTCTTTCATCACCGTTCTTGTTCTTTATCAACCGAGCTCAGTAGACTAATAGCCCTATAGTTACCATATTCCATTTTTGACCCTTTGCCTTTGTAGAGAGCCATATTGACAGCCCTCCTCTAATCTAATCTAATGAGGTGTGGCTCTCCTCCAAACATTGATTGAAGAGCGTATGAAGCCATGAGATAACTAATTGACCACTACTCTTGATATACTCAGCAGCAACGTTATCATACCCCACAGCCTTACCATTCTTCATATGTTTTATTGCACACTTTATTTCTTCTATACTTATTATATTTATATCATTTTCCTCATTCATACTTACCCCAGAGAGCCTCTCAGGTGATTCCTCACTTGCATTCTCTACACTTTCTTATGTTTCCTGGAAATATTTTATCTATCTATCTTTTATTTCATCCTCATTCATTAACATCTCTCCATTTACTGACTTTATTATTTAACTTTCATACTACTGCTTTCAGCACCACATCGGGATTTTTTGACCGCCTTCCAGAATAATTTAATATTATCCTGAAATTTTTCACCTCTCCCTTTTCAGCCGCTCTTTCCTTTCTTCCACACCAGATTTAACTTTTTTCTTACAGGCATTATACAGGTCTTTTGCTCTTGTGTATTCATCCCCATTTACTGTCAACAGATAGCGCCACGCATTCTTTTTTCTTTCACAAGTTCATTTATGCCATCATCCCACCATGCATCGTCTTTCTTCCTTCTTTGGGTAGTTATGCCACAGATTTCTTTCGCTGATTCGCATACATATACGCAGTACGTTGAATGAATCGATTATGTTTTTGGGAACGAGTCTAGTTTGCAAACATAACATCTTTTCTATGAACATACAACAAACAACCTCAATTGTTTTATGAGCGTAAATATTGGTAAAAATAAATTAATCTAGTAACTGGCAATACTCTTTAAGTTACGCACGGCTACATAGACTACTAAATTTAATAAATATAAGCACGCAAAAATAATCTTTATAATCAATAAAAAGTAGATCTAATTTTGCATAACTTTATATATTCATTTAGGAAACATTATGGTATATCTAGTCTTTAATCATTTTGACGTTTATTGTTTTGACTTATGCCTGCTGAGTTGACATTTATTCAATTTATCTTCAAAACTGAAATGTGAAAGCCTGTGATATATCGGACAACTCTAATAACCTACTTCACAAATCTCCGATGATCATTATTCACATTCTTATTTACTGATTGTGAATATTGAGGTATACATACATATTATAATTATAATATTTTTATATCGTTTATCTTATCTTGTATATTTCATTAAAAGCATCAGTATGCACATTCGATAAGTTATCGCCCCTTTTATAATAGATTAATGTTTTTGAGGTCATTATTTTTATTTTGACGCAACAATACTGAGCGCATTGGATTTATAGAACTTAGCATATGTCAGTTTGCGCCGGGCGATTATATGGCGTATCTAAAATAATAACAAATTGTCTCTTGTATTACAATATAAACTATTTTGAAAGGTCCAAAGATGTTTTCGGTATTCAGCCGTCTGACAAAGCCTGGAGATGGCAAGAAATCATCAGCGCCAGCTCCTATGTCATCTTCACTTCAAAAAAAGTTTTCTCGGGGTGTTCATTATAACAGTGAGTGTTTAATATTATCATCTATCATCATATTTAATGTTCTCCTCAATACTAGGAAGTATAATTTATTAAAACAATTTTTTTTAAATATACCTACTACATATTTTGAAGGTGTAAGCAATTACTGTGAATTCTTTTGTTTTTTTTTACAAGATATTTTTTTAGGAGACTGATAACACAGCAAATGGTAATAGATTTAAAAAATATTTAGAATTATTTGTGACCTACGTGTAATATAGTTTTTTTCTTTTGTATTTTTTATTGTTTTTGTTATGTATCAGCCCCATTATTGAGGGTTTAGAATCATAGGAGTTTTTTTTTATAAAACTACGTAAGTTCAGCCAAAATTTACTAATGCATTATGTTCTTTGTTAATGCAATTTGTTATTTGCTAATGCAATTTGGACACTATATTAACAAGGCATAAATATTTTTATTGGTTAACACTTGCAGTTCGACAAAATTGATTTTATATTTATAATTAATATATTAAATTAGTATTTAAAACATCACAGACCTATGTTCTGAATAATTACAACTTCACAATAAGAATGTGTTCTCCTTAATAATATAAGTTGTATCAATGTGTCCAAAATGTAATAAAAATGAATTGATAATTCTGGCGTCTGCAGTCGGTTTACTCAAAGGTATTTGAGATTTCGTAAAAACAATGTAGATGGCTTTCAAATAATTTGAAAAAGTGTAACATATAGGTTCGAAAATTTGTCATGAAAAATACTGGCGCTACAACACAATTGGTAGTGTACTTCCCCGGATTGGAAATAGAGATCCAGGTTCAAATTCCGGTAGCGCAAAAACAATATTTTTCGACAAAATTGATTTTATATGTATATATTTATAATTAATAGACTAAATTAGTATTTATTACAATATTCATAAATCATTATTTAGTGATGTTGATTACCTCTCAAAAGGTTTTTTTCATGTTTTCTCATTAGTAAATTAGGTGGTTCATTTATTTTTAGCTGTAACCAGTTAACCACCAGGACAACATTTTTTAATTAACCCTATGGCTCAAATTTTATGCATTTTTTTATACTTCCAGTGAAAATATTAATAAAGGGTGACAGAAATGTAGGGAAAACGTGCCTCCTTCAAAGACTACAGGGCGGAGCCTTCATAGAGGAGTACCGTCCCACTGACCAGATTCAGGCCGCACCTATCAATTGGATGTATAAAGAGACAGATCACATTGTCAAGGTAAGTACAAAACAGTTTCTGGGTTTTTTATGCATTGCTTATACATACCAAATTTATCTCTTGAACACATTGACTGTTGATCACACCCATGGGCGTTATTACGTTGTCTTGCTAGGCGCACATGTATTTTCCAGATTACAGATATTTGACAAAAAAATCAAATTAGGTGAAAAATAGATAGACAAATTCATCTGATAGGCTCCAAAAATAGCTTTGAATAACAATATTCTATTTATAAGTATGAAAACTTTCCAGAGGAACCACATTCTGCTCCAAAACTTTGACTTGTGGCGAATTTCAAATAAACGGGATTTTACTGTATTTAATAAGATTTTTTGCAAAACAATTAAGGTAAGTAATTAATTTATACAGGTAGAAGTGTGGGAAGTTGTGGATAAAGCACAAGCCAAGAAGAAAGGAAACTTGGGCTTGAAACTGGAGAATGCTGCTCCAGGTGCGGCAGCAGAAATTATGGAGACACCACAGCTAGATGCTACATTCTTAGATGTGTACAAGAATGCCAATGGCGTCATCCTCATGCTAGATATTACTAAACCATGGTTAGTTTTCAGTTTTTTTAAATAATTTTTAATACAGACTTACAAACATTGGCGTGTTGTGGAATATTCATTTTATAATGTGCCCATTATTATGAAAGTGGTTTACGTCAAGAAAATGAAAGTTCATCAATTATTTCGCATCATGTTGTTTTAAATTAATATAATACAATATAAATTGTAAAAAATTGTGCAAAATTTGAAGCGTTATAATCAGTATATTGTTACGACGTTCAACCGTATTCCGCTAGTGTTTATTTTCTTATAAGCTACGTGCAATATTTATAGGTCGAAATAAATTATAAATCTAGGAGAAAAATATATTTTGTAACATTGTGTTGTGTAATATAAAAGTATTTTTTAATCAATTCAAACGCAAACCTTTAAATATCTCGAAACGAAAGAAACATGACTTGGACCACTCTCATAATAATGAATGGGCACATATATGTATTCAAATTTTTTTAATAAAATGGTTTAATTTTAGAAAAATCTCAAATAGATTAAATGGAAGTGTGTAGATATCAGAAAAAAATTGTACACGCATGATGTAATTAATGTTTTCTAGGACATTTGACTACGTCCAGCGAGAATTGGTAGGCATCCCTGCAGATATTCCCGTGATAATATTAGGAAACCATTGTGACATGCATCATCATAGGCAGGTCCATCCACATCAGATTGAATATGTCATGGAAATGGCCAAACAGAACAGGTAACCGTGTAACATATATTTTTTATTTATTATTTTCCTTACATTCTATGTTTGTATTTACATCATCTACATATATATATGTAAAACCCCGGTAATTTGAGGTAGTTTTTAGATCCTTACGCCATAAATCAATATTATATTACATCACAATATTAAAATACGTACTGCTTTTTGCCCGCACCCGCTTG
This sequence comes from Eubasilissa splendida, assembly GCA_031772225.1. Lineage (NCBI taxonomy): Eukaryota > Metazoa > Arthropoda > Insecta > Trichoptera > Phryganeidae > Eubasilissa > Eubasilissa splendida. The sequence continues at coordinate 8,930,650 of CM062865.1, read as the reverse complement.
CGTTCCGGAGTACCTGCTAACATGCCAGCGCTCGTATGGAATCCTCTTTATGTGTCTCGGTCTCCGTCGCTATATGCCGCTAATTGTCAAATAGATTGATATTAGCAGGCACCGCATGCCAATAATTTTCAATTAGGTCGATATTAGCCACCGCTGCATGCCGGTAATTGTCAATATTTATTTGAAATTAGAATATTAAATTATTATAATATTTTATTAGGCCTGTCAGTAATGATAGAAAAAGTCATTTTTCAAATTTACACAGAATAGTTAATAGGTACCTACCTTCTTCAGTCTCCATTTTTCTAGAACTCTGCTCTAAAGAGAGGTTCTCTACAATATGTAGAAAAAAATTCTTTCATATTTTGAGCATAGTGCTATCACAAGGATGGAGGGCGAGAGGTCCATCTCCAACAAGACAGACAGACCAAGTCCAAGACATGACTGGAGTCTCGTTACATGTCGCACTAAACAAGGCCCAAAATCGCAAAGAGTGGAGAGCAGTTCGCACTGTGGAAGCATATATAGCTGTGTTATAGATAGGTAATTACTTAAATTAACGTTAACATTTCTAATACAAATATTATGTAGGTAGGTATTTATTAAATAATAATAACGATAATAATATTAGAACAGTCGTTATTCAAAGTTTTTAATAACCAATGTTGATAATATATGCGCTTTCATAGATTGTGCATTCTACAGCTCCTTTGGTGGTCACTGCCTACCAAAAGCGTGCACTTTATATATTGAAATAAGTTGTTCATAACTAAAATTTAACCCAGCCTAATTCCGTCCCTTGAATGGTCACTGGTTGCTTGAGTGGTCTCCGCTTACCAGAAGCACGTACTTCACACTTTTAAAAATTTCCAATAAATTTTTGTTTGATATTGTCTAATATGTACAAATAAATACATAATATTTCATTATTTGAATTCCTTACCTATTTAGAACTGGATCCATCAGATATGCGGAAGCCTCTATGAGAAACGGTTTTGGCCTCCGGCTGCTGCACAAGTTCCTGAGCATCCCATTTTTGAACCTTCAAAAGTCCACACTCTTGACCCAGATCCAAACCAATCAGCAGGAAACCGATCAGGCGCTCATAGACTTGGACAACTTTCAGGTTGGTTGCATAAGCTAATTAATACAAGATCTGCTGGATTTCAAGTTTCTTTTTAACGGTTTTTGATACCGATATTCTGATGATACAATAATAACAGTACTGAATTAATAAAAAATATTTGTTCTCTTTATCACAATTTTTTTCAGACAACATAGTTTGCTATTATTGCTATATATATATAGGGTGTAACAGACCTAGTCCACAATATTTTATGGGTGGATACTTGACTAAATTACGAGTCGAAAATGTTCAAATGCCTAATCTCAACCATGTCAGATATATGAGCATTTCAAAAAAATCGTAATTATGCGATTATTTTGAATAATTTTTTTATTGAATCTTAATTATATATTAAATACAAGAAATTATAGGTCGGCCATAAAGAGCGGCCAGATTATTTTTTGTGAGATGATTTAGAGTCTAAAGCAAAGATATAGATTAATAATTTGCAGAATTTGCACATATTCCTTAAACATTTTTGACTCTTAATTTAGTCAGGTATCCACCCATAAAATATTGTGGACTAGGTGTGTTACACCTTGTATATATACTTATTATATTACAGAACTGGCGTCTCTTCTAGGTTAGATCGCGTTTTTTGTAGATGATTTCCTTGAGGAAACCTAGGCCGATGTTTCAGTACATATGGGTTAACTTCGAACTATAATTAACTCAACTGCGGAAGATTTTATATATACTGTGAATGAGTTTGGTTGTACTGTAACTTTTTGAGGCAATACCTTGATAATGACACACGTTACCGTCCCGAAACGTCAACCTATGTTTCTGTGGGAAAACTATATACAAAAACGATATCTAATCTAAAAGAGATGCCAGTTCCATAGATAAATATTTTAAAAATATAATTATAAACAATTCACTTTGTTTTGGCTAACACCAACCGGTTTTAGAACCACCGTGTTAAAGTGGGGGTGGGCGACACTTGACACTATTATATGATTACCCATATTCTGTAATGCTAAGTTAGTATCTTGTACATCCTGAAGAAGAAATGGTGGTTCCGAAAACGGTTGGTGTTAGCAAAAATATAGTGGTGTTTAAACAAAGCAAATGGTTTTTGATTATATTTATAATGAATTACCACAAAGTTATAGCAAAATATTTTTTAAATTAGCACACAATCCAAGCTCTTTCTTTTTGATTGTGTTATTGTAAAAATATACCGTTTCATATAATCCATAATCATTTATATTTTAATATTTCAGAATTCAGATGAGGCAGATTACAACAGTTTTTTGGAGAAATTGGCATCACGGCGCAAGCAGGAAGCTAGTGGGACAGTCCCGATCCGACAACACCACGATAGATCCCCCTCGATAGTCCTCGGTGGTGGCAAGCCCATTATCCCCCCTAATGTCAACCCTCTGGTAAGATCTGTCACCTTCTGAAGTTGATGCTGGACTCTGATGAAAAATATTTGAACATTATGAATGGACATCTTCAAAACTTTTAAAATAGCTCATTTGTTATCTCAGCAGGCAAGTTCGGCCGTAGGGGTATCCCTCAATAGGCCCTTCCTGGGTCCGATCACTTCCCTTGTTCCGAGCCAAGAGGCGCTCAAACCTGAAATACGTATACCCTCTCCTCAAGAAAATCCGGTAGTCATACAACTTCCTGCTTTTCCTGTAGGGACTCCAAAGAAACAGAGGTCCAGGTAATTTTATTTATTTATTGGTAACTAAAAAATGTGGTTGGACTGTGCCTGTCTCACTAGAGAAATTCTGTGTTCAGACGGGCATAGTATACAAGCAATTGTACTAATAAATTAGTATTACAAGAATAAAAAACAATTACAAAGTGGACTTGCAAATAAATTATTTTGAAGAAATTTATAACAACAATTATTAAAGGTTTGAATCAATATATTTGGGTGAGTGCACCAATACTAGCTCTACCCATATTACGAATCCATGTTTTTATTTTCAGTTTCATGTTATTGTGACTATTCAATTGGGTTAAATCTTTCAGCATCCTATTAAATAGTTTAGGCCCAAAACATCAAATTTATTAAAAATTTCATCAGTGCTCGTGATTGGGGTTTGAGGATAAATTTTTAAATAATTTTCTGAGCTGCTATTATTGGACTAATTGCAGACATAGTCACTCCACCTCAGGCAATTATACCATGCAACTATGATTGATTGACAGATTGCGTAGTACGCCATTTTGAGAAGTTTTATATTAAGGAAATTCCTAATATTTCTAAAATAGTATTTGATTTTTTAAAATTTTATTTGTAATGAGTTGTGTATGACGACTCCATTTGAGGTAAGGATCAGGATCAAATATAATTCCTAAGTATTTGATTTGGTCAATACATTCTATATAATTACATTGACACATATCGTCGTATGAGTTGGAACAATTGTGAACTTTTATTTTGTAAACATACGAGGGTTGCCCATTTTCTTTTATGCTCCAAGTTAGGTATTCAGTTTTATTGGTATTAAGTATTAAGGTGTTCAGGTCGAGCCATTCTTTAACAATACCTATACCTTTCTCGGCTTTTTTATATATTGCTACCATGTATCAGCTCGTAATTGATGAACAGTGTCATCTGCAAAACATGTAACGCTTCCGTTAAAAAGGGATGTTGCACAGGTCACTAATATTAGGGGAACCGAAAAGTAATCAAAATTAGACGATGATATCCTAAAGTCGATGGTGGAATCAGATCCTCGTCAAACAATCGAGGAATTATCATTGAAGATTGATTGTCCATGGTCTACAGTTCAGGATCATCTTCGTTGCATACGAAAATTCCACAGACAAGGAATTTGGGTTCCCCATGAATTAATGCAGATGGCGCTTGATTAACGGCGTACCATCTGTGCATCACTTCTGTCTTGGTATGAAGCTGATCCATTTTTGCAGCGGATTGTAACTGGAGACGAGAAGTGGGTGCTATACAATAATCCTGTACGAAAAAAACAATGGCTCTCTTCCGGACAAGTACCTGTTCCGACCCCTCGACTATCACTAACAATAAAGAAGATCGTTCTTTGTGTGTGGTGGGATATTTCTGGAATTATTCATTATGAATTGCTTGAACCCGGTCAGACCATTACAGCGATAGTGTATTGTGAGCAACTCAAGCGAATGAAACAAGAGCTTGTAAAGAACGATCTGTTTTGGTAAATAACCAAAAAAGGATTCTGCAACACGATAATGCGAGGCCTCATGCTGCAAAAATAACACGGAAAAAAATAAGGGAGCTTGGATTAAAACTTTTACCCTATTCACCGGGTATGTACTATTGCGCTGTCGGATTACCACCTTTTTAGATCATACTATGAGACGAGTATTGGACTTATATGTTACCCTGTGGAACCCCAATGTCAGTGGTAAGAGGATTGCTTGTGATATCTTTAATACGAACTTGTGATCCCTGTCCGTGATGCAACTTTTAAACATATCAAGTTCTTTACCTAAGATACCAATTTTTTTTAGTTTCACGATTAGACTCGAATGTGATTATTTCAGTTGTAATTACTCTATTAGAATGATGCCCATGGTTTACATAGTACATATATGGAACATCACACAGTTTATTTGATACTTGACCCATTTCAGTGAGATGTCTCCCGGTCCCAAGTCGGCCAACGATCTGGATAATTTCTGCGCTGGTGTACTGGATCACAGTTTCTTAGATGACATGTCTCCTACTGCCAAATCGCAGCCCGATGTACAAGTGCCAAATACTTATACAAAACAGAATGAGGACAGTGATAGGTGAGAACTTTTTAATGTTTTAGATGATTATAAACCATTAACACATTACATAATGTTGCTAATATAAAATTCATTATTTCTCATAAACATTTAACCTTTTGAATGATTTAATAAAGTTATGCCTATTTTATAATCATCAGAATCTCAATGTATTTTCTGCATTAACGAGCACCGCATTAGTACATACTTCTACTATTATACATACAGGTGAATATCCCAGGCCGATTTTGTTTGGCCACCATTTTGATTTGGCAAACATTTGTCAGTTCGCATTTAGTAGTCGTAGAGAGTAGTTGATTACAATTTATTATGGAGCATCTAACGCCTCAACAACATGCAACAGCACATATTTTGCAGTTCAATATTGATGACCTCGACTTTTGGAAAATATCATCATGAGTGACGAAGCTCATTTCGACTTGGCGGGTTTTATTAATTATTGGGGCACTGAAAATCCTCAATTGATACACCAATGACCTATACATCCACACAGAGTTATTGTATGGTGCGTCATGTGGCGTATGTGTAATGCAATGCAACGCTGTAACCATTAATGGTTATCGCTATCGTCACATGTTTGGAAACTTTCAAATCACAACAAAAAATCCAGTAATTGTGTTTTCTTGAACATATTCAAATATTGTTAACATCTATATTTTAACTACCCAATAAATCCACTCCATCACTCCTTCAGGACCTAATTGATTTTAAAATTCCATTTCCATTAAGCATTCAGTTATTACTCGCAGGCTGCTGTAATGCAATTCTAAAATTATTAATAAACTTCATAAAAACTAATTCTATCCATGTGTGAGTGTGCATTCAACTAACAGTGCTGCGCTCGACTATTGAGTTAATCCGGATGGAGATATCCTCATCACTGTATTCTTCTGTCTGGGTCTGCTCTGTGAGCTTGACTAGTTGTTGGCAGCAACACTCTATTTACACACCACATGCCATTCATTTATTTAAAAAATGTAATCTATTTAGATCATAAAACGTCCACTTATATAATATTCCAAAATCTTAGAATATTCTTCACATCTTACATCAATAATTTTAGTATAAAAAGAATTATAATGTAAGTTTATCATATTCTAATTGCCATTAGTTGTTTCATAGCATATTTATTCAAACTGATGCACATCGATCGTGTCGCAGATACCTCAATATTTTGGTACAGTAAAGTTTTTTTTTTTTTTGCGTGATATGTGCAATAGGTAATATGTATTGCTTGATGATTTAGTGGTAAGACACTTGCGCAATGATCAATTAATTGAGAGTTCAATACTCGTCCCGGAAGACCAGCAAGTTAGTCCTATTTTCATGGCTTAGAAACTTAGTTTTGTTGCAGAATGTTTTTCATATTATCTTTATTAACACACTAACGGCGAGAAGGGTATTAATACTGTTTATGTAAAAGCTTTTTTTAATTGAAAAAATGTAATTAAACTCAATCATTTCCTTTGGATATCATATTGCATCGTGTAGATAAGATATCAAATTAATATATTAGAGCAATAATTATTTACCCGCATTACGTCACCAGTTTGCACGAAACGTACCTGACAGAAGTGTGTTAATAATAAAAAATTCCCTAATAATTTTTTTCATCTTTATTTGATTTTTTTTGACCACAGGAATTACAAGGGCTAAATAATTAATACATTTAAAATTTATTCACGGGTTAACATATTTCAGTATATAATTTCTTATTAATATTTACACTTTCAGTGATGATGAAGTAGGTGCCAATCCCCTTGTAGTCAGAATTCAAGATGACCTCGACTCTAGCGATCAAGAAGTTACCGCGAAGGAATACCATCCTCCACCTGTGCCCGAATTAACATTTAGCATTAAAGAAAATATCACAAAAAATGTTTCAAAAACTGCCAAAGTATTACAACTTAACGCCACTAACACCGCAGAGCCGTTGATAAAGTCGTACATTAGTTCGGAGAATGTTTTCACTCCATATAAAGAAAATGATCAAAATAAAATGGATTCGCCAGATGGTAAAGTTTCCAAAAGCAATTCAAATGGAAATATTTTCAACGAAATGGATAAATTGACTGTTTATGATTCAGAGAAAATAGATGTTCCATCAGAAGAGGAAACATATGACAGTGGACCGGAGTTTAATCACTCAAATGTTTACATTCCTACCCCCATGTGGCCAATTGATACTAGCATTCGAAGATCACCGGAAGGTTGGATATGTCATTTTTATAATATTTGTATTTACAAAATTGACTGCTTATTTATTTTTGTTAGCAAAAGCGTTCCTACACATCAAGTTATTAATTTCAAATTTTATTAAAATAAAATCATTTTTACTAAATCTTTTTTTTAAATTGTTTACACTGCGTAAACTTAAGCAGTGTATATTCGTTCGCTTGATTAAAGTAAAATACATACATACATACGGTTGATCATTTTTTATTTTTAGGTGGTGAAGATGTTTCCCCTGATGCAGAAATAAAGAAGGAAAAAAAGGTGAGAAACAAGACTTAATACAATATTTAGTCAAAAGAAAATCGAACCCAAAGCTGTACGGAATAACCAACTTCTTAAATATAAACACTGAATAAGTGTTGTCAAGATCACCCCCAATCCCCAAATACAATGAATAAATTATTTGTATACAGCTGTACAAAATTATCTTTACATTTTTGTTACATTTCATTTGCACTATATTTAACTTAGCTTCCGCTAAGTCACTAGCAAATATTGATTTTCAACTTAAAGGTGTATTGATGTATCCCGGTGGCCTGAGCAGTTTTTTCATCTACACATTCAGTTTTACTGTCCTATACAGCAGCGGTCGCCTAACTTTAAAACCACACTGACCACTAAATTCATAATTTTAAATCCCGCGCACCACTAATAGGGTTTTTTAAAGTGTTTAATATATTTTTAAAAAAGTGATCAAAGAACACATAAAATGCACCCAGTTAATAAAATAAAACTCTTAATTGTAACCAAATTATAAAAGTTTTATTGATTGAAATTCTAAAAACAAAACAATTAAAAGATGGTTTAAAAAATATGAAACTTTTAGCATTATACATTTCTTGTGTGATGGATGTTCCGGCTTGCTCGAAATACGATTATGGATCCAATGATGTTACTGCAAGACAGAACTGCATTTATTTCAAGCCTAGATCAGTATTGTGTTTTAATTTCTGTGACAGATTAAAAGGCCTTTTCGTACAAATAAGTTGTGGAGAATTGAATCAGAATTTTTATCGCCTTTTCACTATGCAAAGGATATTAACTTTTTACGGAAAGCCAAAACTGAGGTCTTGATAAGGTTGAATGAAATTTAGTTTTAAGAGTGTCGTCAGACGATAGGTCGATGAGGCTTTCTTTTAGATTCATGCTTTAATTATTGTTCACTGCAAACAGATTTATTATCCACATATGTATTACCATGGATTAAAATGCTGTGGATTAAAAAATGCAAATAATGTCCACTTTCGCATCCCACCACTTAGGCGACAGCTGCTGTACAGGATGCCGGACTGTAAATGTTAAAATTTTATTATATTTATATTTTTAACGGTTAGGATAATCAAGAATGAGTATTTATAAAGAATATTTTTTTTACCAATACAGTAGTTCCTCGGGTTATGAACAAAATGGCTCAGTTTGTATACAATCAGGCAGTCATGTGCTCCATGGACTAAGATCTTAGCATGCTGCCGCTTTAGGCATGAAATGATAGGGCATTAGTTTTGTGGTAGCGTTCACTCAGAGCAGACTGTTGTTCAAGCCCATTGTATTTGTCAGACTGCAACTCAAGTGCGTCTTTTATTATTTTTGTATGTGTGTTTCAAAAAATATCATCCCGATGAAACTTTATCAAGTCACATTACAAATCTATTCAATAATAATGTCATATCACAATTCCGCAACAAAAAAAACAAACAAGAAGGAAAAAATCTCATAGGATAGGTTTTTTGTGAGACCTGATGAGCTCAAGCACCTGATATTTTCATGGTTCCTTTCACATTCCTCTTCCAAACAATAATACTCTTCTCCTTTGTAAGATAAGTTGAAATAAAGTTTGTTTTTACGTTTATTCTTTTTGTTTTATTACTTCCAATTCCTTTTTATTTGAGATTATGAATTATATTATTATATATATTGTATAGGATTTCAAGCATAAAGTATGTTAGTAATAATGGGCCGTTTTTGGGGGGGTCTAAAATGAATTAATCCATTTTAATATTCTTATTCTCAGAGGCATTACCTTATCATTAAAAATTTTACGTTAATGTGTATAATATCTATGTTTGCTAATGGTTTTATTGTTGTAAAATTATTATGTTAAGCTTAATTGTCAATTTTCCCGTTTCTGTAAATGATTAGTTGAAATATTCTGTCTATTTATTTTAACTACCGAGATTACTCCATTATGATTGGTTGTTTTGTCTTGATTTTAGGTTTATTGGATGAATTAGGATTTTTTGAAGGATTTTAGGTTTTTTAGGAAATTTTTAATGATAAGGAAGTGCCTCTGAGAATAAGAATATTAATATACATCGGTTCCACCTAAATCACCTAATTACCCATAGAGGAAGGGGTAACTAAAATAATCCATTTTACATTGATTCTTATGAGAATAATTATTTCGGTTTGCGAACAATTCGGATTACGGATCGAATTAAGTTCGTAACCTGAAGTTCCACTGTATTGTGTATTTTTAATGGATAACAATATAAAACCTGTAATGAAACTCTAGTTCACAAATAGATTACGAGATGAAATATTTATTATAAATAATATTTATTTATTCAATAATTATTTCAAATAAATATTTTTTTATAAAGTACTTTGTTCTGAAAAATAACATTTTTAGACTTTGTTTCTTTGTTTTATATGACTTCCACACAGGAGACACTGATTTAGGCAGGCCTAGTTCATCTGCCAGGTAGACACTGTGTGGAAGGAAAAGGATTCATTAGCGCGTGTCTCCTAAGAACCTGGGTTTATCACAGATGGAAACACAAAAACCGGCAAGTCATTTCATAACTGACCTGTTCAATATAAGAACGAATCAGAAAAATGGTTTATTCTCACATATAGTACACGAATAACAGAATTATTTTTTCTTATTAATACTTGACTAATTACAATACATATGTAATCCCTCTCTACTACATAATCGTTGATTATTATTACACAAATAATAGATTTCTCATAGAGTCGAAGGTATTTTTTAAAAATTATATTTAATGAAAAATATGGGTAATTACAGGGCTTACGACCCATCATTGGCTGGCTTAAGTGTAATAATAATAATAAATAACATTTTTAAAAACATTTTACAGTAAAGAACATTGCTTTAAATAATTTCAAAAAATAATTAGATTATCATTGTGATATACATGCTGTTTCAGGAAAAATGAATTATCAAATTTAGTCCATAGATGGCGATAGTGTAGTGGTGCTCGAAGCGAGTTCACATATTAACATATATACAACATTATTTTTTTTTTATAGATATGGAGATTGATGGGTGAGATTGGTGAACGTTATATTTATATAAAGTGATCACTTAAGCCAGCCGATGATAGGTCGTGAGCCCTGTAATTACCCATACTTCCATATATTTTCCATTAAATGTAATAAAATAAATATTTTAAATAGCTATATGAGATATCTATTATTTGTGTAATAACAGTGCCGCCTTTGTAGGTGAAAATCCAGTAATTGTGTGTTCTTGGACATATTCAAATATTGCTGATTATTATTACACTCATAAATTATAAAACAATAATGATATATTTTATTACTGTACAGTCAAAGGAAGAAAGAAAACACAAGAAGAGCAAAAAGTCTAAAGACAAAGATAAAGAAAAGGATCGCGGCAGTGACAAGGATAAAAGGAGAGAAAAGGACAAAGACAGGGAAAGGAAACACAGGGATAAGAAACCCAAGAAGAAGGACTCTGATAGTTATTTGGAAGAGTTCCTCAATGGGTCCACTAGTGGAGTGGAAAGAGCCCAAGAAGCTTATGAAGATCTTTAACTTCTTTAAAATTATTATTTATACTTGATTTTCAATTTTATTACGCGCGAATGCCGCATTTTCCTTAATAAAATACTTATATTTAATTGTATTCATAATATGTTTTGGTATCCAGCTCAGATTGGGTACCGTGTATTATACATATATGTCAATTTAATTATGACTCTTTCCTGAACAAAGTGCCCAAATCATTTGTACCTTTCTCGGCCTAAGTCCCTAAAATTTAGTCTCAGTTGTAATTGACATCACAATTTTTTTAAGGAGAATAGAGATGCGTGTATGGAATACATGACACATCAATATAAATAATTACTATTTTCAAACTAAGCTAACTATGAAATTGTGACTAACTTGGTGATCTCCCGGGACAAGGGTCAAGTCCCTAACCGCTTGATCACTAGGTAAGTGTCTTACCGCTAGACCAAACCAGCACAATTGCATTGACCCCGTTGTTTGTATGTATGTGTAATACGATTTGAGTATTTCATGTTTATGTTGATAGAAAAATAATGTTTTAATAAAATAGCTAAATATTGAAATCTGCGCAGAGTTAAACAAAGGTGATTTAGACCATTTAAACAATTCTGATAAAAGTGATACTTGAATTAATGATGGTCGAGTGATTGTGCAATAAAAGAGAGCCAACCAGTAACTTTATTAATTAAAATTATTATTTACATCACTTATTCTAGCATTTTTATATTATTAAGGGGTTCAGAAGTGAAACAATGGGTATGGTATTCTTTATTTTTTTCAATATAATCAGAAAATTTTACTGTTTGACTAATTTAATAATTTTATTTTGAATGGGTTGGATAAATCCTGGGGAATTAAATTATAATTTAATTGGACTGAGATTAATTCAATTCTTATAAAAATAAAGGCACTTATTGCAAAATTGTCTGGATTTTAAGTTTTCCATTACTAAGTATAATATGCCTTTAGAATAACAATTATTTCAATGATGTGCAATTTTTTTTGTCAATTTGATCTTCATATTTACGGTGAATCTAGAAATTACTACTCGCCGCTTTAATTCCAGTATTTTTCTCTCTCAAAATGATTTAGCTACTTATTTATCACAATGAATGATGAGAATGTTTTAATGAAATGAAATTTGTATATTTTTACCCTTTTCATGTGATGTTTCATTTGAAGGTTTAATGCCATAATATGGAAAAATCCTAACCGCTGTGCTAATAATGGTGAAGGCAGACATTCCATACTTCTTCTATTCACTTTCATCTGAGCACATAGACAAATCTAGTGCATTACAACCATAAAATATAATATGAGTGAATTTGAGCAAAAATGTATATAATAAAGGTTTTTAAATATGCTGCATACATATTCATGCCTGTGACAAATTATTAACTTTGTTAGAGTTCACATTATTCATTTGAAAAAATTGATTAATTAAATAAAATTTCATTGAATGGCAATAACTTTAAAGTTACGGTCGATTTTATAAAGTGTGATTATTATTATCCTATTATTCATTATAATACAGCGCGCACACAATTTTTAACAAGACTTCTTCTTCATGTGCCACCTTCTGTCAAAGGTTGGCCACCATGTTGCAGTTTGTTAATTTTTCCTGAGGATAACCACTTTCTGAGGTTATGCAGCCAAGATAATCACTCATCTACCTGCGCTTCTGCTGCATAATGAGTTGTACCAGATCACATTGCGGAGAATGTGACCAGAGTATGCAATTTTTCTTGATAATTGTCATTAGTTCTCTTGACTTATTAGTAATGTGGTCAACCCAGGCCCTACCAGTAGCCTTATACTGATATGATAATGTTTATATTATTTTCTCCCCCAGCGCACAAATACATAATAGCATTACTCCTTAGATGCGTTTCATCGCTTGTCAGTATAGGAATTGTTCCTTGTTGCAGTGGCGACCAACCTATATGAAGAGTATGTGGATACAGAGACCCAATAGTTTTCTGATAAGCAAGTGTGTGTTACCCTACTATGTAATTGTAAAAATGCAATTTTAAAAAATTTCTAAACTTCATAAATTATCTTCTAACATCATTAATTAATATATACATACATAACTATTTGCATGTACAATTTAATAAATTTCTTGCAAATCTGATAGTTACTATGAATATTTAAAATAAATAGTTGGTACTCTTCTTAATTTTTGTATTAAACTTTGGTAGTCATTTTTTAAACAAAGATGTGAGTGTGAAACCTGTCATAATAATTTAATTACTAAATACTAATTAAAGGTATTAATTAGAAAGATATACGTATAAAATCAGTTTTATTGAAAAATATTGTTGTTACGCTACCGGGATTCGAACCTGGATCTCTTTCCAAACCGGAGAAAGTGCATTATTCAACTATACTACAGCGACAATACTTTTGATGACAAATTTTCGAACCCATATTTAACACTTTTTTTCAAATTAATACATCTATCGTTCCATTATTTGAAAGCCATCTGCTTTGTTTAATTTTATTACTATTTTGAATTGCTTCTTGTGGGATTCGAAAGCCCATCTCTAGCAAAGGCGGGCAATCCGACTACATAAACCAGTTCAAGAAGAATCGTCTCCCTAATTTTATTCTTCTGACTGCTTATTCATGGCATTAAAATTAATAATTTACAATTATTCAACACATACACTCAGTAGTGAGAAATGAATTTGGTTTAATATTGTGTCATTTACCAAAATCACTGATCAAAGTTCTATTTCTTGCAGTTGTTGATGTAAACAAAAATGCCAACTTTCAAAGATTTTTAGTGTAAACAGATATGTAAGTAAATTGTATTCATATGTACCTGTAACAAGCTCGGTTTGTAGACTGAAATAATATTCTCTGCAATGTAATGTGTTCGTGAAAATTATATAAATGAGTTTTTTTATATATATATCGACTGAAGAGGTAAAAGGTTAACGTTTTACAGGAGAAGTACAAAACTCTATATATCACAATGTTATATTAAAATATATTGTGTTTATATAAATTTTTAAAGGAATCTGAAATTGAAAACATGTCAAAGTAAAAACTTTGGCACAAAATATTATTAGAATTAATTAGTTATCCCGGATTAACAAAAAAATTTAAAATAGATTTGTTGTCATTCATTTAGAATACACACTAAAAAATTTGTTTAACAAATTCAAATATTCCATTATAATTTTTACATGTCCTTTGATGAGCTTTTTAGCGAGTATATTGCCACTCAAGTAGCAACACTGCGTATCTCATTTTTTTGACAAATTGAGATTAATATACCGTTTGGTTTGTATTTTTGCGCTAATTTGGTAAAAAACGCTATTTTCGTTAGTTCCAAGTATAAAAAATCTAAATAAAATTAGAACAGAGTAATACCAAAAGTAATATAAAGTTTTTTAGTTGTCCTGAAAAATTTTAAAAAAAAAGAGATATGCGGTGTTGCTAATTACTCGACAATATAATATATGTGTTTGATTTAATTTTCAGTTTTTACTATATATTTTTAAATGAGGGTTAAATTAAATTAGGCATTTCAAAATCGATATCTAAATCTATGTGGTTTAATTTCTTATAATATGTGTGATCTCTATTCTATCAAAACATGATTAAAAGTACACATTTCATAAATGCACATTTTTTAATTTTCAACATTAACTGTCAGATTTTATGTAAAAAAAACATTGCTTGATAATATTTTTGATGTATTGTACATACATAAATTAATAAATTATTAATTTTGACGACTATGGGTGTTTTCACAATATGGAAAATCAAGTGGTAGTGAAGGCAAAATGAGACTGCTGCCTAGCGTCGATTAGTGGTATATTTAGCATCATTGTGGCAACATGGTTATTTAAGAAATAAGTTGTCAAGTTTCTACAGACTTTTTTTGTGCATGGTTTGATACAGACTAGTTTGAGACATCTGCGATGAATGAATCTACATAATGCTCTATAGAAATTTTCATCAAATACTTATTTTAGATTATGATAATGATATGTAAGTAAATTGTATTGAAAATCCATAACTATGACAGTGCTGTGAATGTCTGCAAACAAGAAAAGAATATCTGTATTTTATAAAACATTATTTATGCAGTTAACTTTTTTAGGTTATATTGTCAAAATAGTTTTATTTTTTAAAAATAATGTTTTTAATTCCATAGAGTAATTGCATCTTATCAGAATTTTTACGATTCCTAAATAATATTTATCGAAAGAAATACATATTTGCAAATTTCATCACGTATTTTATTATTTTTGTATTTTACTAAAAGTAAAACTGAAGCAAGAATAGGGGTGACCTAAGAATGCAAGCAATCGGAAAAGTGTTGACCTCGGATATACTCGGAAGTACATACTATTTCAACATTCAGGAAATCATTGAAAGTCATTACATATTGACAATGCCAGGCATGTAATTGTAATCAAATTTCCAGTTCTTATGTTAGATGTATTTTACTCTACCAAGTATTGTATAAACTTTTATTCTTGCCATTACTAATCAATTTAATATTATTTGTTGTTTACTTTCATTAGTATAAATAATTATTGTCTTTATATAATATATTAATATCACTTCCAGGTTGATTCACTAAGGATATATAAATTCAACAGTTTCAAAAATATTTTAAATTCAGTCACATGCTTTGGATTCTTATTTTGGAATTTTCTCAGAAGACATGATCATATAAAATTTATTACGAATATGTTGAAACTTTTCACAAGAGATCTGACTTTGAATGTGCCATAAACTTTTGACATTCCACATTTCTTAAAATTCATTTAAGGGAAATCATATATGTATGTATTGATAATATTTGTAAGATTTTCATTTGGTTATTATTAATTTCATTAAGGTTTTTTTTAAAATCATTTTTGTAACTTTAAGACAAGATCATTTCTTTTAATTTTGGGTACTGTTGTTTTTAATGAAATGTTATTTTGGTTTAAACTAAAATCCATAAAATGTGTTTATAATACATTATTTATTTATTACACCGGCCAACATATTTCAACTTTTTAGCTGCTTCCTTTGTAAAAATATCTGTTCTAGACTAATTTGATCAAAAATCAAAATCGTTTTTATCTGTTATGTACCGTTTTTGAAACATCACTACTCATTTTTCATTATTCAGTATATTTAGTTTGCATAACAGTACACCTTAAAAAATAATTTGTCAACTTCCTTGATTAAGATATGTGTTCTACGTTCAAAAATCAAAACATGAGCTATGAATATTCAGGAAAAGTTCTTAAATATTTATTTTGAAATCATTGATCTGAAAGTGGTGTTTTTGTTTATTTTCTGAAAATTACAAAATTTCACATTACTATTTACATAAAAAAAATTGTCTTTATCATGAATATGAAAATTGCAGGTCCTATTTGGATATTACAGAATTCCTTTTGGAGGGAAATTATTTGGTATTGTGATTTTTACATTAAAATTATTTGTTTTCAAGTTCTATCATGGTCGAAAAATGAGAAATTTAAATGTAACATTTCCATGACGAATGCATTTATAAATCATATTTAAATACAGTACGGACAGGGTACCCACACATTACAATTTATTTTAAAAAACCATTGCTTACTTTTAACAAGATTATATTATGATTTAAAAAAAAAATGTACTTATCTAAATTTAAGTGAGATTATTTATTAGCCTCGGTGGTTGTTCGTTCTACTATTCGACCGGAGTGTTTGTATTAATATTGAATTCTTTTGTACATCTCTCATTCTGTGATTTTCAAGCTTTCTCTTCCTTGAGAGCATTTGATGCTTTTAATATATACATACTTATATTATGTTGTCAAATAAAACCTGTCTTGACATTCATCTTTATAAAATTTGTAATGAATAATATAATATTGAATCAATAAGGTTTTCTCATGACTAGATTAATAAGAAATACAAACTAAAATGGCATTTTTAATGTACAAATAACGTTATTTTATTTTTTAGACTTTTCCAACATGCAGAGAACCAATAAGTAAGGTTTTCACATTTACCTGTAAAGATGTCTTCAAAGAGACGTATGTGATGCTTATTGTTGGTTTTGTGTAGACATTAGATGTTATACTTTTCAGGATGTAATAAATTAAATACCATTAAATGCAAAAATAAAATCAAAAAAGGTACAGTAGAATCTCGATTATCCAAGTATATATTGCAATATATTTTTCAAATTGTGGAGTATCGCGACGGGGAAGCGAGAAACAACTATGAAACAAAAAAATATGAATGTACTTTATAAGAAATAAAATGTAACCCTTTTCTTAGTGTATAAATGTAAATTGGCGTACATTTCAAATAATTGGTATGTAACAGCCGCGGCCATCCGTATTATCCAAGGTAGGTTTGGTTCACATCACCTCAAATAATTAAGGTTCTACTGTATGTTAATAAAATAAATTGCACGAATTCATTTTGATACAATTCTCGGTAAAAATGATCATTTTGTGTAGATTTTATCTCAAAAATCTTAGTAAATCTTGCTCTGAAAAGTTGAGTTTGCTACTATAATTTTCATTTTAATGAAGTCTATAATTGCAGCACTCAACAAACTCGCACAGTTCAATATCACTCTGACGCTTATTTTACGAGTTCCACGCGATTACTTCCAAACTAGTTGATAATTAGTTAGATTTTTTAAATATAAATTAAAATTGGGTACTGTAATATGTAGATATTTAAATTCAAAAATGAGTGTTTTAGATGTGATTGCTTTCAGATTTAAAATTTGTTAACAATTAAAACATTTGTGAAAAAAGTCGTTAAAATTTTTTAAATAGTTTTTTTACACAAGTCTGTCAAAACTATAAACATATTTTATACTTAAGAATTAATGAATTTATAAAATTATTGTTAAGAATATTTAATCAACAAATTTTTATATGATTGTTTTTGAGGTGAATTATTTTATAATTATATAATACAAATAAATAATATACTATTCATATTAACTTTGTTTCTTTTATCCTTCCCGTAGATTTTTTTATATTTTGCCATTCAAATCCTGATTAATAAAAAAAAAATTGTCAAAGATACAAAACAAAAATATTTTCAAATAAACAAGTTATTCTATTATATAATAAGTAGCTTCTCTAATTAAAATCAATTTCTTGACATTTCTCATTGTAAATTTAGGAATTATACTTACCACCTTAGATTTGTATTTTATCTCCCCTTTATTGAATAACTGACACCGACCACACAGTGGTTTTCTTCAAAAGAGATCAGATAAGGTGTTATATACATGTAATGTGATGCCATTTATACAGATAACACGCATGCAGGCGTTCTGTGATAACTGTCGGTGCATAACCAGAAGCATTCTAATCAGAAAACAGAAATATTTCATGGATATTTTTTAATGTATTTAAAAATAATACACAATGTGAATATTATAATGCAATTATTTATTAAAAATCAAAGTAATTACAGTAATAATATGTTAATATTTTCCGATATATTATATTTTATATTTGTATAATATATACATTATTCGCATTTTATAACTATCATATAATATAATAAGGTTGTTAATCTCTCAAACACGATGCAACTCTTATAAAAATTATAAATTTACCAATTATCATAATTTAATACATAACACACTCAATACACAGCAACCTCCAATCATTGGATCATTTCACCATTTTGAATTGAGCTAAAAATCATAAGATTCTGGCAATCCAACTGCATTATCGTTAACAGTTCGATCCATACAGTTCCACGGGTCAACAATGTGCTCGGCGAGGTACACTCCGCTATTATTTATATATTGTCTATATAAAATCATGAGACATCATCACTCAGGATATTCCCGGAATCCAGTTCTTGGATGTTGCATTGTATCATGGATTCGGCGGCTGCTATAATTCTGATATAACATTTTAAATTACAATTAACAATGCCGGTTACAGAGTAACATTCCGTTAAACTTTCTACAAAACAGTCAATTTACAAATTTATACACTTTCTAAAATTCATTCAACAGCGACGGAAATGGAGACATTGTTGTCACACATCTTGTATAAATATTTAATTGTTTCTTGTAGGATGTGATCTTGGAATTATTTTATTAATACAAGACGCACGATAATTACTTACTGTATCAAAACGTTGGTCTGAATGTGATTCTTCTACAACTAAAAAGAAAGATTCTACACATCTTGCTTTTAGAAAAAACAATCAGCAAACATATAAAATAAAATATAAAGTGCTTCTTTTTAAACGCAATCAAAATATAATTTGAACATTATGAGTAATATTGTTTTGACAATATTTTATCTTCCAATGAAGTTTGTGACTGAACACTTTGTAAAAAAATTCAGTACCAAAATAACAAATATGAATATGTGCAAAATAAAAAGCCTAGAGAATAAAGAGTGATTGAGAATTGTGTATGATTAGTGAACGATGCCATCGAATGATTAGAGAGAACTAGGTAACTAGAAAACAGCTAAAGATGTTTAATTTTAAATATTATAATGTCAGATTCTCATATATAAGAATATTGTTTTCCAAGTACTACTACCTACCACAAAGGTGACACAACTTCCATTCCATTTATATAAACAATTACAGAGTTTTATCAAAATTGACTGTGTTAAAATCTGTCTCTTATTAAAATAATTGACACATCATGGGTAAAATTGATGAAAAAATTGAAAATCAAAATATAAGCCCCTTTCGGAATGTGTTAAAATTCTTTAGCATTATTAAAGTTGAAAAGGTTCTCGCTCACACATTGCCATTCACGCATAAGTACTTCTCTTTTGCCAAATATGTAGTCTGAAAAAAAAAATTATAATATGCAGTCGGTTACCGGAATGACTGCTGAGATTTTTGCCTTGATGGGTATTGTAAATAACAAATATTGACCCATTTCTTTATTTTTATTTTCACAACAGAAATTTTGCAGCCCCGTATTGAAAATGTCAGTGTACAATTTGAAATATGATAAGAATTTATTTCCTTAACTTAAAAATTATGTTTGTGCTACGTTGTGCATTTCCAATTCACAAGGAGTTGTGACCTACATTTTACATTTACATGACAAAGAAGGGAAGATGGCAAAAACTGAATTACCATTTTTTCATAAATAAGTCAATTGAAATTCAATACAAAATATTATTAAAAATGTCTATATATGATGTAATATATTACTAAGTATTTGCACATGTTGAAAATTATCATTCGCTTGAAGGTCTTGGAGGTTAGTATTTTTTCGATTAAATCTGACGATAAAATAATGAAATACATAACACACAAACAAAATACTAAATAAACAAACTTATGTGGTATGGGGAATTTTTCCTTCAAGAATTCTTTTAAAACAATTTGGTTTATCACTTGATTGGTGCGTGCAAACATGTTGCATTGTGTGGATTTTTTCTCTCTAGCTTTCTGGATTTTTTACGAAATATCTTCACTCACGTATTTCCATTTTTATTAATCTTGTTTATTTACCATTTAAAGCAATGTATTTAGTTTTAATTGAGAGAAAAAACTATGTTGATTAAATGAATTCTAATGAACTAATCAGCACAAGAAAAGAGATTTTTTTTGTTTAATTACTGCGACATTGTGACTAAAGAGTACATAGCAAAACCTTGTGCAACGTAAGTTTAATTTAGATTCGATTTACATGGGAAAAATAAGAACAATTTATCAAGGGAATGGGCGATACGCAGAACATTTTGCAGTAGAATCCGATATCTATTGCTCCAATAATCGATTTCCTTCCCCCCTACCCCACTCTGCACCCCACCAAATGCTGTTAGCGTGTCAAGTCGCGTTTATCTCAAAATTTCCTTATTTCTTCCAGTGCCTGGTTTTCCCTTGAGTTTTTATTGTATGTATGTACATGGTTTGTTCATTAACATAATATTAATTACTTATCTAAACATACTAAACATCTTTACAGAATATTTATAGTTTTTTATAAGTATTATTTAGACTGCTTTCCACATCAGAATTTTCAATATCCCAAGTTCATTCAATGAGGATTCACCAAATACGCAATTTCCAAGGGACATTGATAAGCGTTCGCTGGATGTAAATAAGATTTTTTTTAAACATATCGAAGACCACAAAAAATTTAACTTTTAAATAAACCCTTGCATAAATCATGCATTGTTTGCACTGGGAATACAATATTTTTATTTTCTTCATGTCGCATTTGTTCAACAAATTTAAAATACCCTTACGTAATTGTTTTTAAACAGTTTGTTTATTAAAAAATAATAACTGTAATAAGAGATTTCATAGCACGGTTGAAAGTGTTGAGTCTTCCACATAGGACTTTGACTCACAGAGGCCGGTAATGAATAAATTCCAATTCAAGGGGGTGACATTGCAAAGGGTTTATTGTCTAGTAAAAAAACACTATTACACTTCAAAAAAATTAGAATGACTCCAGAATGCTAAAATCAATTTTTTTTTGTACAACAGATGGTCATAGCGTGTAAGTAGAATTAAATAACTAATAATAAGTGACTTCTATACATAAAGATATAATCATGTAAACTTTTGCATAAATTGAAATAAAGTTTTCCCGTGTATGCACAGCAAAACCTAGTAATTTGTAAACCTCTTTGTAAGTCTAAAATGGGCAGAATTCAAATTATCTTTTTAAGTTTAAGACCAAATAAGCAAGTTTTCATACAGGATAACTTGAAAACCTCGATAATTCATGAATCGAAGAAAAATTTCGACCCAAGCACACATACACTACATACATTATTGGTGTCTTTGTAATTTTAAAATGAAAATACTTTGCGCCAGATTTTTTTAATACCTTCTTTAGATGTTGTACCAAAACATGGAACTCCCGCACTTCTTGCACGGTTTTTCAAACTATAATAAAATTATGTCAGTTCATATTTAGGTGTGATGTTTTGTATAAAATGTTCACAATACCGATGATTAATTTGAACTTATTAGTTTACAAATATGTATTTAATTTTAAATACACATATTATTGCATTCAAATATGTATTTAATTTTAAATACACATATTATTGCATTCAAATATTTTAAACAAACATTTTTAATCACAATGTTTGAAATTAACCTGTCAAAAAAAAAACTTTGTACATTTTGTGTTATCACATGTGTGTGCAAAATAAAATTTCATACTTTTATCTAATAAATTTAGAATTAATCAGGTTTTTTTTTATAAAATGAAGAAAAATAGTCATAAAATATTGAAAAAAAAACAATAATGGATTAGTGAATTTTCAACCTAACCAGAGACAATATTATTACTAATTTAAGTTAGTTAATACAAAAACAAACACTCAATACTCATATTTCAAATTGTTTTCTGATGATTCCAAGAGAACTTCTGTTTGATTTTAAAGGGTTCATTTATCATAAACTTGAAATAAATGAATGATAAAAAGTTATGTGATTTTAAAATACAAATCGATTACAATTAAATATAAGAAAATATTTTTTGAAAACCATTATGCCGCAATCCCGCACGGAACTAGAGATGACACAAATATATAGAACATTGCTTATTTTACAATTATTGAAATTTCAATTATCGAGGTTCTACTGTATTTTTTTCATTATCCAAAAGTGTGCAATGACAGTAAATAATAAAAATGATGCATAATTATAAATCAAGAAAATTTAGTACCTAAATTTTTCTCTCAATGAAATCAAATTCTAAAATTGTACAGCAAAGAATGAAGTGATGCTAATTAGATAAATATTTACACAATGAAAATTAAATACAACATTTTAAAAACAAATAAATAATTTAACATTAATAAAAAGAATATTTAAATCAATCGGTCACATATAAATTTACACATAATGATGAAAATATCATGATACATACTTATAATAAATAGCTGCATTTAGTTTAACTCCCCGAGCAATGAACGGCCCACTCCAAGAAGTGACAGCGACAAGATTGTATTAGACATCAAGACTCCCGAAATTAAATTAAGAAAAAAATTACAATTTGTACAATTTTGATATTTAAAAACTGATGCCTGAATCATTTAATGCGGGTATTTCATATTAATTGGTTTTAGAAAATCACTTGTTTATTAAAAAGTAAATGTGAAGCCTCGTAAACTTATATCTCTGTAATCCACGGCGCACAGTGTACGTCACGCGTGCACGTGAATTCTATTGTATGCCTAAATGTGTCTAAATGCAGCCAAGTAATGCAATTTGTGAAAATTCTAAAAAAATATCTCATTAATTAAATTTTTTTAATTATACCATTGATAAAATAAAGGGAAAATATTCTTAAGAATTTGAAATCTCTTAGTTAACAACAGGACATTATGAATGACAACAGAACAGTGTTTCTAATAGGTTATCTAGATTCCAATCCATAATTATATTTTCCTACAAATGACAGAGAATCGGTCCCACCCCCGCAGCATGAGGGGATCTTGCTGGGCAATCATTAGTAACAATTGACAGGGTATAAAGATAAAAAAATAAAAAAGATGGCATTTCAAGATCTAGATGTGTTATTTGGTTATTTAAATGCTTACATACATGCGTATTGAATTAATATTTGTGTCCGTACTTACATATATAATAAAAACTAATTTCTGTACACATTTGTTGAGCCTTTAGCCAGTAATAGACCAATTGTAATAAATAAAACAAACTTGTCAATACGTGTATTTTCCTTTTTGCTTGCACGGAAATGATAAAGTTACCAGATTGTAGACAGATACAATATGTTTACATTTCTACTGATGAATCGCATCACTGGTGCATAAATGGAAGAAAATCTACAAAATTAATTTAGGAGATAAATTTAGAAAATACATAAGTACATTTTTCGTATTATTCTGTATCAAAATAATATAACTATATGCGTGTCTTTATATGAGGTTGTAGGTTTTGATTCGTCAGGACACTCTGTAATAATATACTTAAAATAAATGCACCGAATTTGCGGTTCGGTAAAGAATAAAGAAAAAGCGCTCGAATCATCAATAACTGTTTTCCACATTCAACGTACATTATATTAATATAAACTTTACCATTCTAGTATATACATTACATCATGGTATTGTACAAAACGATTTCATAATAAAATCTTCAACAATATCAAACATTTAGATGGATACAAAAATAGCAACAAAAACAATAGAACATCATGAAGCACACTTTCACTTGTCTAGTTGAACCTCTAACCCAATCAGATACTACGCACTAAATTAATCTATTCTCGTTTCCCTAATCAGACTTATATATAAATACGGTATAAAAAAAATAGCGTCTGATAAGTATGAAGACCAATGTCTCACGGTGAACTGGAGAATGTATTGCTCAATTACTTCATCTTTGGATTGCGTCTATCATTTGAACACTTCAGTTTACAATCACTCTACACTGGGTCCGTTTATGGGGTCCCTGTACCCGCGGAAAATGTTCTGGTCCGTACTCGTGCAGTACGTTGTGGTCGTAACTTGGTCACCGAATGCGGTTCTTGTCCGTTCCGAGTCACTTTTCACACTGTGCCCGCCTAACTGGGCTCCCCCCACCCCCCACATACTGGGGAGAGGGATGTTAGTTTGTATTCCACTAGAACTGTCTACTTTCCCCATGGGGCTGAACTGCCCCAAGTTCCAGTTGCTCTGAAGCAGAGGTTTTGGTACATTTTGGACGATTCCGGGACTAGGTTGGATAGGCGATAGTTCCTGCCTACTCAATGGAGTGAAGTGTCCCACGCTCCATCCAGTTTTAGGCATGGGCTGTCCCATCTCGGGGCTGGGCTGCCCGACCGGGGACAGCTCTGGCCTCGCCATGGGACTGAAGTGTCCCAGGTTCCAGGATTGCGCAGGCTTCACTGAAGACATTTCCGGACTGGGGACGGCGGCGGGCGAGGACTCCGCTCTGGTCATGGGACTGAACCGATCCAGGTTCCACTGTCCGCAAGGTTTCCCGGAAGAAGTCACTTGGCTGGTATCGGGACTGGGCATCATGGCGCTGGAGGGCATCGGGCTGAACCTCTCCAAATTCCAGTTGGCCGACCTGGACAAAACCTGCGCTGCCTCCGGAGAGGGCTGACTGGAGCTAGCCGACTCCTGTCTCATGACGGCGTTGTACTGTTCTAAATTCCACCCGCCCTGACCAACTTGGCTGGGTTTGTTCACCGGCTGTCCCACGTCGGGACTCTTGTGTAAAGTATATGGACTCTTCACTGATGGGTAGGGGCTTTTCTGGGAAGAATACGGACTCTCCTGTCTTCCTAGAGAAGGACTGATTTGTGAAGAATAAGGGCTTTCTTGTCTTACTACCGAAGGGCTCTTTTGAGAAGAATACGGACTCTCTTGCCTGACAACCGAGGGGCTTATTTGTGACGAATACGGGCTAGGAACAGAAGGACTCTTCTGGGTAGAATAAGGACTTTCGTGCCTAACAACAGACGGGCTTTTCTGTGATGAATATGGACTCTCTTGCCTCACTAAAGAAGGACTGTTCTGTGAAGAATACGGACTTTCCTGCCTACTGACCGATGGACTGTAGTGTCCGATATTCCAATTACCCCCGGGCTTGTGGACCTCCTGTCTGCTAGCGCCTGCGGCAGAAAATCCAGTATCGGGACTAGGTTGTGAAGAAGATAATGTTTCCTGTTTATTCATGGGACTGTATTGCCCAACATTCCACCCGCCTGAGGCTCTTGTGGCTTCCTGCCTGGAATCGGAATCACAGAGATTGGAACCGCTGACAGGATCCACCATAACTTGACTACCGGCCGGACTAAACTCTTGCACGTTACTCCTGGGAGTTGATATACCACTAGTGCTCGGCTGAGGGGAAAAGGGTTCATGAACAGAGGGAGCACTTTTAGGTGCCGGACTAAAGTTTTGTGCCGTTACAGTCTGAGGAGAGTAATCCTGTTCTGTCGATCTCACGGATGCCGTTGTGTCACTTTCACTGACTTTATTAACACTAGGACTGGCTTGAACCACAGCAGGGCTACTCATTGTGGAGTTGGGGCTTTTGATATCAGCTTTGGTTTCTTCTCTGTCTGGTTCTGAGACAGAGCTATTATTGTCTGGACTTTTAATTTGTTCATCTTTGATAGGATTCGGGGTGTCTTTACCATCTTCTTTGTTTTTGACTCCTTCTTTAGTTCTCTTCGCTTCCTCCTGTTTTTGTTTAGCTTCATCTTGGGCCTTCTTCTTCTTTTCCTTGGCGAGCCTCTCTTGCTCTTCTTTTTCTTTTTTCTTTACTGGATCAAAACTGTCCCTCAAGTCCTGGAGCTCTTGACCGGTGTACAGTCTTTTCATTCCTCTAGGAAGTGCCCTGCACGAAGCTAGGTTAACGGACTCCAGATTCGGACACTTCAACAGGATTTTTTTGACTGGGTCAAATGAGACCGATGAACCGCAAAGATTTAATATCCTAAAAAAAAGTAACATTTAAAATAAAGAATCTTCCACTTCTTTTAATTATAATGCATATTTAATTATTGTTATATAATATGTGTAAAAATGTGACTTTACCGGAGCTTGCTCTCCTTGCCCTTGTCGGCAAGCGCCTCCACAGCCACGTCCAGCGGCTGCCGGGCCGTAGACCAAGCCAAGTCCACCTCCAATAGGCTGTGCGACCACTTCTCGCAGATTAACTCCAGGCACGAGCTGGACTGCCGGGTCACGCAACATCCTGAAACATGTATGTAACTCGCTGTATCACGGCAAAAAAAAAAAAAACCAAGTCAAAAGACAAATGAATGATAGGAACCTATTACTAAAAATCAATCAACTAGATATAGATAACAATAAGCAAAAAAAATAGTACATCATTTTTTTAAATTTAATCAATCAATATATAAATGAATGTTTGTTTGTTTGTTTGTTCTGTATGCGTTCCTATACTGTTCATCCGATTGCAATGAAACTTTGGTGAGTTGTTGTGCACACGCTCCGCGAAGGTTCCTGAATTAGTACAACCATTTTACATTAGGTGGCGCGCGAGTCGTTTCAACAAATGTGTGTATTTCATATAGTTTATTGCCATGAAACTTTGGTAAGTTTCTGTACACACGCCCGCAAAGGTTTCTGAATTAGTACAACTATTTAAAGGAGAAGGTGTACTGTTGCCACGCATCCCAATGATTCCAACAGATATGCCATTTGAATTTAAACGTCTGCAGTTTCCGGTGCGACTCGTATTTGCAATGACTAGCGACAAAGCACAGGAACAATTGCTACAAGTGTGTGTACTAAATTTGGGAAATCCACATAAACAGCTGTATGTGGCCCGCTCACGCATTGGTAAACCTTCTGATTTATTCGTATACACACCAGACGGAAAAACAGAAAATATTGTGTATCCAAAAGCACTTCAATAATCAGAATTAAAATACAAACATTTTCTTTCTTTGAGTGGCATTGCAACGCATGCCGGGTACTCGCTAGTAAATAATAAATTTGATAATAAAATAATTTTTGTTTGATAAGAATAACATTTTGGTTCCAGAATACGGCACGCTTATTAATATTATAAACTCATCAGTGAATTAAACTGCATTAACATGATGTTTACTGTGTATGTACATGATCCACTAAATATGTATTACGTATGCAAACAAAACAGAGTAAACAACCTGATTTGTTAAGCAACTAGGTTAGGTTATTGTGATTTGCGAGAAGTATTTGGTAGATCAATACAAGTTCCAAAATTAGATAGATGCATAATTTTAGGATTTGATAGATCTACGTAAGAGTTTTATGATTCAAAATATTGTTAATTGCACATTTATTTCTAGTTAAGACTAACTGCTGTTTTTTTTTAAGTATACAGGTAACCCCCTCGTTCATCGCGACCCCGGCAAGTGCGATTTCATTATATCGCGATCTTTATTTAAAAATTATTTTTTTACATTACAAATTTTCATACACATGTGCATATACGTAAAGTTACGAGCGTGAGTGAAACAAAAGAACACCGGTACACCGGTGCCTGGTACGGTTGAGTCGGTGCATCATGTGGGTCTATCCTTCAATGTAATCTTAGCTGCAGTGTCAAACGCACACTAATTAAATTGACTACATACTTACATATATTTAATCCCTTCGTAATTTTTAAAATATGAAAAATCGATCGGCTGCAGGAAATGGACTGCCATACCATGTCCCAAGAAAATGACATCTCGGAACCTGTTCCCGCACGAAAGTTAAATGTCAAAATCATTTAAAATGTCCTTTCTCTTCACAATCAATGCCTGGAGTTATTAGAAGAAAACGGCGAAGATTAAGAGCGAATGAGTGCTGTAAAGCTCGGTTGTAACGGATTATTTGACAGTTATCGGCAAATTTTGCATAATAAACATAGAGAGGCCAAACAAGGAAATCTAGATTCTTATTAGCAACGCGGAACAAAATGAATGAATTATGTTACGTATGACATTTTTTTGTTATTAATAATGTTCATTTTATTAATAAAGTGTTTTTCGAATTTTAAAATGATCTTTTAAAATCCCCTGTTGATCGCGAAATTTCGCTTATCGCAACCATGTCCAGAACGTATCCCCCGCGATCAACGGGGGTTACCTGTATATGCTATTATGTATGTGTCTATGCATTATGTACATAATCTTGTTAATTTTGTCATTTTATACATCTTTAAAATCGTTTGAATATCTACAAATTCCAAGTTTTCTAAATTACATAAAAATTATTTTGTTTTATCTCTGCAGTATTAAGTGGAGTAAAACATTGGACTCGTGGCTAATTATATCAAACAGATCAAGATACTCCTATCATCATTTTGAGACATTAATTGTTACCAGTTTAAGTTCACATCGCAAAAATGATATAATATCACCATCTTCATCTCCATTAATGTACACCCACCGCTAAGAAAGAGGTGCTGCAAATCCCAGGCGGGCACCTTGATGAGCCCCGAGTCGGTGATACGGATGCAGCCCCTCACGTCCAGCAGACGCAGGCAGGTAGAGGCCTTCAGTATGCGACCCAAGGCCTCATCGTCCACCAGCTTGTAGACCGTCGAGGGACAGGCCACGGAGAGTTCTTCCAGAAGAGGAAAGCCGGGTGACTCCATCTGATTTTAAATTAGAAAAACATTGATAAAATGATAACATATGTATAAATCTCAATTGAAGAATTTAATTATGTCTTAATGTTTGATTTTGACTTTTACATAGATTATTATCCATATATGATATAATATAATATAATTGTACTTTGTGTACATCCGTCCTGATGAAGAAACAGTGGAATCAAAGTTCATACAAAATTTTGACAAAAGTAGTTATTTTTTTAATTAATAAGTCTATTATTGTGATCAAATTTGGCATTTAAACATTTTGGAAAGTAAACTCCGAAAACAGAATTTTTACTACATACCTACATATTATTATTATAAATAGAGATGCGTTCATGCAATACACACCAATTAACATTCATATTAATTTTCCTAACTAAATGGCACTTATCCTATGAAAACTACAACTAATATGGCGGTGTTCTCAGACAAGAATCAATCCCTTAATCCTTTGGTCAGTAAGCAATCGCCTTACAACTAGGTGAAACATCACTGGTTTATTGTCAACAGCACTACAGCACTAGTTGGTACTAGGAAAATTATTTATATGTATCATTGAGGGAAGCGAGTTTATTATCAATATCTATCTTAGGGCTTGTAATAGATCCACAATACCTGCTCCTGAGTAGTGGCGGAGGCCAGCACCACCTGGGAGTTTGTGATGCGCAGCACACGCAAGCGTGGGCAGCCCTTCTGCAGGCGCTCCAACGGCACCAACGCAGGATGGCTGACGGCCCACAAGTTGGACAGATCCAGCAGCTCCAAGCTCGGACAGTTGGCCTATGATAAGACAATGCATTATAAAAGTATCAATTATTTTTTTCAGCCAAATATAATTGTAGATAAATACCGGAGTCTCACTTAATGCTGATAACTGACTCCCTAAATATAATCTTTTTACAATTTCGATTGCAATTCTCAGAATTTTCGAATCACGTGATGTGTCTACAGTCAATGTATTGATTTAATTTTTGAGAAAACAATAAATAGAATTAGCAAGTAACTCACTGCTATAGAATTAAGAATGACGGGAAGTCCAGCGAGCTTGTTGTTGGCCAGGGTGAGATGTGTCAGTCTGTCGGACATGCACTGTGTCATCTGGGTGAGGCTGGCCACGCTCAAGCAACCACCAGAGGATCCTGTCTCCGACTGGAATGACATATGAGCAATGTTACAAAATGAGAACTTTAAATTAATGAATTAAATTTTTTTTTATTCAGGAGACAAATAATGCGAGGTAAACTCTTATATATGATCTAACTCATAAGATACAAGATCTTGGAACCTGGATATCTATAACACAGCCGTAAGTTCAATTCAAACTATGAACTGAAATGTATCAGGTTGTTCCAAGCCTTTGTGTTTTATTTTACATTTGCTTAATTGCATAACTTTTTGAAAACAAAATATGTTGATAATTTTTCTTCAATATTTACAACCCTAAGTTAGTAATGGGGCATAACGCAACAACAGTAAAAAACATTTGTGATGCGATGGGCAGGGTTGCAATAAAACTTAGAAAGTGTTAAATGTCGAACAAAAAAATTTTGATGTTGAAGATGCACCAAGGTTGACCTAAGGTGACTGACAGTGAGAAAATTAAGGCTAGCACAAAAGCTCAAAATGTCTCCGACATCAGTTTACAGTCATTTAAAAAACTTTGGAAAGGTGTAACTTGTGGAATATGAGTACCCATAAATTGGCTGAGGTTAACCTAGCACAGCGAGCTTCAATATGCCAATCTTTTATGATTCGAAAAAAATGTGAATCGTTTTTGAGAAGTGTTGTTACTGATCCTTTATGTTAACACACAACGCAAGATGCAGTGATTGGACACCAATCAACCCCCAATTCCTACATCAAGAACAGGATTACACCCTAAGAAGATAATCTTATGCTTGTTGGATACGAAGGACGTAATTCATTATGAATTGTTGTATTATGGACAGACAATTATGACAGACTTGTACTGTGCTCAGTTAGATCGTTTGAAAGAGGCTCTAATCACAAAAAGACCTGCCCTTGTAAATCGATGAAGGGTAATTTTACACTAAGATAGAAGATAGTAGAAAAAATTAATGTATTTTTTTGGGAACTTTTTCCTCACCCACCGTATTCTCCAAAAATTATCCCAAGCGATTTATCTTTTTAAATCCCCACAACATTTTTTAAATAGAAAACAATATGTAACAAAAGCGGATACAAAAAAAGACATTAAAGCATTTATTATTCTTATTTTTCATATCGGATATTAAAAAATTGACTTGATAGGTGGAGGGAGAATGGTTGTAGAAAAATATGCGAGAATATATACTTGATTAAAATAATTACATGTTTTATCTTTGACCCTTTTAACCTGCACCCAAAAAAATGCAAATCAAAACAGAAAGTACAGGGATCGAGAAATAAAACATTATTTATTAATGAGGTTCAACTGTGTATGATTAACGTGGTCCCTAGTACAGGTACCCACCGTGCAGCTGAGGTCCAATCGTGCCAGCTTTAGCAGTCCTTGGGTGAGGTCCCGGAGCTGGTCAATGGACAGTCGCTTCCAACCAGTGAGATTCAGCTCCTCCAGCAGGGGGCTGCACTCCACCAGGCTGCTGATCACCCATGGGAAATTTGACACCTTCCAGTTGCCTAAAGCGTACAAACTGCATTTAGTATTCATCCACAAAAAAATAAAACATTTATTAGTTGTTTTATATTCATAATATTATTTAATGTTTTGTATCTTTCTTTATAAAAATTGTAATAAAATTGACCAACATTAAAGTTTTATTGCCATTCTCCATTTCTGTTTACTAGGCTCTATTATATCCATAATTTAATATAATTTACCATTTAGTTGTCAGGTAAATCCACCACAAAAACAGTTTTTTTTTTAAAGGTTAGAAAGATAATTATTTAAATGAAGTTCATTTCAGTGAAAAATATTATTAAACCCTTCCCAAGAATCTGCATTGAATGAAATATTTTAAATACAACAATCAAATATATTATAGAAGAATGTTTAAATAAAAAGCACCATAAATTAACAAATAATTGTAACTGGTAATTAAAGAAATAGTTAATACCAGAAATATTGTCTATGAAAGGTAGACCCGAATAAAAAAAATCTACTCACTGAGATTTAAATGACGACACATGGACAATCGATTCTCCAATAGCCAGACGAGGCGATGATCTGTCTTCCATTTGTCCTTGGTGTAGTGTGACAGTTCCACACTCTCCCACAGGGCTGGAGTCACGCTGGCAGCGTGCCATAACTTGCACACCTCTCCGACTCTGCCACAGTGAACAGTAGGTTAATTGTTAGGAAGGGTCTTCTTTATCTTTACAACAGTTCAGATAAAATTGCTCGAGCCACCGGTCCAGCAAATGGCCGCCAAAGTAACTCATACAGGGTGAGTCTGATACTGTTAACCACTCCGATGTAGTCAGTTGCATTACGAATGTTACACTTCAAATATCAATCAATATCACATTTGATATTTCAAGTTTCAATTTTTAATAAAATCGGGAATATTCATTGTAGGACTGTCAAACTTCTACAACAATTACTATAAAATGGCACAAAAAGAAAGCATTTCATAGGATTCAATTTATTAAATGTGTATATAATATTACCGGCAATAAAAAACATTGTCTGAATTTCAGCTAAGCATAGAAAAATACTCTGTGCTAGTTACACTAACGGCGGGAAGGGTATTAATACAATTTACGTAAAAGCTTTTTTAAATTGAAATGATTTAATTAAACTCAATCATTTCCTTTGGATATCATATCGCATTGTGTAGATAAGATATCAAATTAATATATTAGAGCAATAACACATTAACACACCATGTACAGCATTTTCAACAAGCCATAATCCAGAATCTCTTCATTCCACTGACAATAAAAAAATAATAAACCCTGAAGAGGATGTCATGCAAAATTCAGAAGAAGAAAAAAGACCTCAAGTATCACTAAATGCACATCCCTGTTTTGAAATATATCACACCTAAAAACATTTATAAAATTTAATGAACAATGTTCAGGCCATAAATAATAATAAACTGTCTCCTCTAAACTGTTCTTGAAGATTAATATATACTAATGATGAACATTTGCATGTGATTTATTGATGATCCACTTGAAAGGTACAACAGTTGGTGCAGTGTTGAAGGAATTCCAATGGTGACTCAATTTATGTATTTTGTCAGTTTAAAGCATGCCACTGTCTCTTGATGAACCGAAAATATATATATCTATTATCGATTTTATTTATAATTTAAGTAGAATATAAACATGTATTCTTGAAAGTGCCACAGTATTAACTCTCTTATTAACAATTAATAACTCTCTCAATGTTTACTTCAGCAGTCTAATTTCAAACTGCATATGTAGACACACTTACTTCGAATATATTTCAAAACTACATAATATAGCTTCCTTCAAACAACATATTATGGCAATTTAATTCTAAGAACAGAGCATAGGAGTCATTTTCCATAACAGTACTAACAATTGACTGAAATAAGATATTAGTATAAAACCTTTTCGATATGACACTTTTTTTTATTTTTGTTTAACTATTCTTCCTTTGATCTGCCTAATTTATATTAAAAAGTGTTCTTTTACATTGAATCAATGTTTAACATATATTTATAGAAAAACACACATTTAGATAATATTGTGGTAGCCTTACCTAATGAGTGCAGGTAGGGTGCCCTCCTCAGCAACTAGGTACCTGAAGACCGTGGCTAGAACCTCTTCAGGCATCGCCGCACCCCACGGGCCTGGATTTATGGCCTGCCGTGTTCTAGTTTCTACAGGGGCAGGGGCCGAGACAACGGTCTCTGCTGGTGATGATTTTACAGCTATAATGTAAGACAATCATATTAACTCTCTCTCTAATCTTTTGCCTTTCCTATTTACTAATACTGGCGGAATAAGATCCCGTGGACTGTATCTAGAGTAATTTTAAATAGTTGACGCGACCCGAATTGGAAGTCTGAAGGAACATAAGGACAGATGGATCTGGCCTACCTTGCTTTAGAGTTCTGGGTTGGGCGTCGTCTTCACCTCCAGTTGACGAGCACAAGAACTTGATGGTTCGCTATCGGAGCGCAATCTGGTCCCGTCGGCGAAATCACAAGTAATGAGTCGGCCAGAGTGGGACAGGTATAGATTATTGGATGAACGAAAGGGACAGGGAATGAGTATTCGACTCGCGTCAACAAATACTAAATACATTTTAAAATAGAATTGACTAATAGAAAATTACTTTTATTAAAGAATGCAAATAACTTATAATGATTTAAAATAACGTGAAAGTGATGTTTGGATTTCTTACGTTAACAAAATGCATCACTGGCACTAAACTCAGAAAGCTATTAGATTTTTCTTACCTCTATTTGCAATAATTTTGGCCTGCCTTTGCGGCCGCGCCCTGAGCGGCGAGACTGTGACGGCGGACGAACTGGCTGCCACTTCCATCTGCCCCGGCACATCGGCGTCAATCTCGGGTTCCTCGGGCTCTGGTTCTGCCTCGTCCTCCACCTCTTCCTCTACCTCTTCTTCCATCTCCTCCTCGGCCTCCACTTCCTCCTCTGCCTCCTCCGACTCGCTGGAGGTAGACGGAGAGGGAGGTGCAGCAGCGCGAGACTTTCTCCGTCGCGGTTTCTGGAAATGATGTAAACAATACTATGAAAAAATAATTCATATATATTAATACCACTATTATACTTACTCATTTGTTTCTTCAAAAAAATGTATTCTGCTCTTAGAAATTCATACCCATGAACTTCCAATTACACAAAATAGAGGACTTTCATAGCAATCTGACTTGACCCATTGACTGCCAGTTATTTTTTGGAATACTAACAAATGCCAATTATATATCATTACTCAACCACTATAAAAAAACAGAGTCATACAAACATGGAAATGATCCGCCTTGGATGTTCACAGCACCTAGCAAGACAACATAATAACGCCCATGGACATGATCAGCAGTCAATGTGTTAAAGCATAACATTAAACAAATACGATCACATTCAATTTGTTTGAATATGCATACAAAAAATGTTATAAAATAAACATTTCCACCAGAGCACCAGCTAGCGGGTGTATGTGCAGCTAGCATGTCAAAATTCTATAAAACCATCCATTATTTGATGATATCAAGAACATGTCTCACATGCAGCCTAAACCTGAACTGAACTGTAATGACTGTGGCTAATATGATTTTTTTGATTTCAGTGCTGATAAATTTGGCGTTTATTTGCAAAATAACTTTATGTTTGAACTTGCATCAATATAAACATTTTTAAAGTAATCAATACACTAGCAAGTACAATAAGTATTAAATATTACATTTTATTTATATGCAAGCCTGTTAGCCGCTTTCCACGTCGCTAGGTACATATAAAGTACCTGTTCTGAGATAGGTAGCCATTAGTTTCCATTAGCTATTTATTATTGTTTATAATATTCTTGAAAACCAATATGTACATAAGTAGGACTAATTTAAACAAATTAAATAGTAAAAAAAAAAAACAAAAATCAAAAAAGAGACAAGAAGTAAGGAACAGAGTATAAAGAACATTAAAATAAGAGCATATTAAAGAAGATATGGAATCTCAATGGAAGTATATATATATAAGTACCAAAATTTTCAGTGGTAATTTTTATAAGCTTCGATTTAAAGGTTTAACGCTAGTACAATGATATAAAACGATCTGGAGATAATAGGTAGCATTTTTCTCAGACCATGCATGCCGTAACACATGACATTTTTTATTGACTACAGACATTGGTAAGTTACAGAATAAACACACACACTCTTTTTCTATTTTTCAGGGCTGGAGATTTACATATTGAATTTTAAAAAAGGCATTTTAAGACAATAAGTGTATTTGTCTTCAACAAGATCCACTAGTTTGCTCCCAATTTCAAACCTTTCACAGAATATAATTCTAGTAATAATAATATATAAGTCAGTGGCTTGCAGTAGGTATAGACTTAGGCTATGCTGTTACCATGATATTATGTAATACCATATAATATAATATATGCTACATTAAAACAAAACGTTTAGTTAGGTAGTAAAATGTATGAATTAGTAAATGAGGAAGTAGATGCTTCGATCAGCTTTAAGCCAAGTTCAAAACCTTTCAAATGTTATTATGTTAGGAAATAGCATAAATAAGGACTCAGTACAACATGGATCAGCTGATCCATTTCTGACTCTGCCGAGTGGAATTTTCAATTCAGTAGATAGCAATTGTATGGCTTAAATAGAACGATAGATTAAAACAGTGGCTAGCAATTGTAGTAGCTATAAATGTATAATAACCCAGTAGAGGACTATAGCGCTCCGATGATGTCGCGTGGTAGCATTCAGAACTTCACAACTAATGATTCTACTGATACACGGTGGGCGCTAGCGTAATTATAACATATTATGAATAATGCACCATTAATGCACAGCTTTTTTACTTGTATGCAGTGCACGCCCCTGAATATAGAAATACCAATATGTTTTAGTAAACTTTCTTATGAAAAATGTTAGAATTAATGAAAAAAATAACAAGATATGTAAGAAAACTTGCATTATGAGGTAATAATACATCTTTCACAAAGCAAATTATTTTACAAGATAGTAAAGACGTAATATTGATTTGCAAAGTTCAGAGGTTGTTGCTGTATGTTATCAAATACATTATTTGAAATAAACAAACAATAAGTTATTGTTACTCTTAAAGAGAGTGTGAAAACTGAATATATATTTAAAAGTACTGTCTTGATAGATCTCCCAATATCAAAAAAAAAAAACAAAGAAAAAGAGTGATGACACCAAAAGTGACAGCTCCGAGGAGAAACACATCACAATAAAGATTCAAATTATTAAAAAATAAACTGTTCTTCAGATTTTGTGTAGATGCAATATCCAGCAAGAATCCAAAATGACAAGCTGACAGTGCGAGAAATGTGTTTCATTTCAACCATTGACCTAATATATCTGGAACCACTTTTTCTACGATTGTATTTTACCAACATTGCTAAAGTACATGTCAATGAATATTGACAAAACCAATCCAAAAATGTCATAATGGAAATAAAAATTTTATTCAATCAGCAACACAAGTATTCTGGTCGATTTATAAAAAAAAAACATTTATTTGTAAACAAACCATCAAATTTCAATAACTGTCCTTAGGGCTGTACGAAGTGTCTGAGTGCAGTAGAATCTTGATATAACGGACTTCGGATATACCAGACAAAATTTTAATTTTAGAGAGTTAATTATAAAAAAAACAGCAGACTTCAAAAGTTGAAAAAAAACTTGATGGATTTTTTAAAGTAGGATTACCGAAAATAAATAGGATTTTAAATATAATTAAAAACAATACACTTTGTTTAAACACCAGTTTATTTTTACTAACACCAACCGGTTTCAGAATCATTATCTTGTACACCCTAAAGAAGGAATGGTGGTTATGAAACCGGTCGGTGTTAGTAAAAATAAACTGGTGTTTAAACAAAGTGTATTGTTTTTAATTATACAAGGTTATAGCTGAATAAAACAATATAAAATAGGATTTTGCTTTGTGTTTTTATATATTTTTAACCTACCTACATATAATTAATATATATTTTCGGAAAAGGTGTTTGTTATTTATTTATATTTAGATAGCAGAAAACTTTTTACTGTGAAATTTAATTTTCATGCATTCATCAGTTTTTTAAAAATCACATATTTTTTTATCCATTCATAGAAACATCACTGGTCTTGTATATACATGAATTGTGCCGTTTATTTTCAGAAAGGTCATTCAGAAAACTACCTCACTTTCTTTCTTTTGACTTTCAGCTTTAACGGACCCCCCCCTCACCCACATTACTCTGTTATATCGAGGTTCTACTGTACAAAATATATAGTTGGCAGTGTATAGATTGGAATAGCTATGGATTATAAGCTATTTTATATATTTTTCATGCTGGTGTAATTAGCATTAACTACATTATTCCAATAATGAATTTAATAATTATAGTATAAATTTTGACTGCAATCTGAACTTAACTGTAATAATCTAGTGTTACCCTCTTTCAGAGTCTTGGCAGAGGACCAGCTGACATGGTGAACTTCATTAAATTGTAATTTATAGATAAAATTGTACCATAGTGCAAGACTATGAATCATTTCGAGGAGACCAATATTGTCAAGGACAGATCCCAATTTGAAAGCATAATCACCAGTTTCGATGACCTTTTAAGGTGACTGAGGGTTGGAACCACAAGATGGAATTTTTTTACTTATAACTATGGCTAGTAGAGTTGCCAGCATACACAATAACCAATTTTGTACCGCAATTATGAATTTAATCCAAAAATTCTGACGTACCGATTCAGTTTTGAATGTAGTAATCTGACCTGAACCTCTTTGTAGTGGCCACTCCAGTGAAAACATAGTCTCAGTAATTGAAAATACCTCCATACTTTGAAAATGTTCTTGAAGCCGCATTAATTATCAATATTATGCATTACCCTGACATTTATTTTTTAGCATAAAAGAATACATTTGAAATAAAGGTACTTTACTTTACTAGACGTGGTGTTGTTATAAAGCAATTACCTGTACAGTTTTTATAAGTTGTATATTGTTAAGGTACAATCAAAAGTTATAAAAACGATTTTTGTTTATAATATAGTTGCGAGACAAAATGTGTAGGTAGTTAGGTTAGCACAAATGACAAATTTGATAGAATAGAAAAAGTTTTATGGGACGAATTGTATAGTATCAATCGAGACATGTGGTTTCAGCAAGACATTGCAACCGGTCACAGCAAAAATAATGCAGTTTTTGCACGCAAACTTTCCGGGGCGTGTCATCTGTCTTTTTGATGACCAAAATTGCCCACAGAGACCGTGCGATATCACACCATTGAACATCTTTCTCTGAGGTTTCGAAAATATTTACCAAATATAAAGCTCCACGTTTAATGTAAGCGCTTATACTTTGCTTTAAAAAATATTGGAACTTTTCAAAGAAATAATATGCTGTATCGAAATATTAAAATGACACCTTTTGTTGATATACCCGTCATATAAATACAAATATAAACCTACAGTTATATTATGCCAAGTGTACATATCTATTTTAAATGTCATTAAAATCAATACATAAATATTCCTGATATAAGTGCGCGGAGGATTACAGCGGCACTCGCGCTACTTATCTACAGTTGCAGCTGCAATAATATTTAACACGCTTTCCTAAACACATAGATCAGCTAAAAAATCATTGTGCCTTCAAGCTATCAGAACTTAAAATTCGCAAAACTGCAAAGGGGAATATTAAAAATGATAAGTTTATATTAGGGGAATCCAAAAATAGGGTCAACATGGACCATGAGAATCCAGTCTTGTTAGTTAATTCTCGAATTGACATATTTAGATTGGTCTCAATTTCAGCAACAATTCAAAACTCATTGACAATTTTAGATGTTACACTTTGAAGTTTGTCTTCAGTATTAAAATCTCACAATTTAAATTTCCTAAACCATTTTTTGCATTGACGAACATTCAATACGGTTGCCGAATTTTTTTAGTGGAGCTTACATAGCATACAAGTGTGTAAATTTAGTAGGGCCCCCCCTTACATTACCACCGAGCTCTTCCCTATACTTGTTATTGTGCTGCTTAGTGAATATTACAATTTGTATGTATTATTTTACTGTCTTAGAAACAATTATATAAAATAATTCAATAATAAAAACCGCATGAAATAAATAAGTAATGCATATAGCTTTTATTATACTTTATGTGTCTGGTAATTAGTATGCTAAGGAAATAAGATCTACGGTGCTTATTTTAGTTACAAGCAATGTTCCCTCTAATTTTGAATCAGGGTGTGTAATTTTTAAGAAGTAATGCTATTATTTGTGCGCTGGGGGAGAAAATAAAAAAAACATTACCATACCAGTACATATAGGGCTATTGAAAGAGCCTGCCTTGACCACATTATTAATAAAGATGTATTAAGATGCATAAGTCAAAATAACTAACACTGTGTTACAGCTGTGTAATCTCAGAAAGTGGGTCAATATCCAAAATGTTGGTGATTTTATACAGGACATAATGCAACATAGTCGCTAACCTTAGAGGGAACATTGGTTACAAGTGTATTATTTTCGTCAGTTGAGTCCGTATAGTGAGGAATAGAATCAAAATCAGACATGTCCAATTTTTATGGTTTTTGAGTTAGTTATGTACAAATATAAAGGAAATGAATGCCTACAAGACTAGGCTATCTAAATTAGATAAATATCATCGAATTTTGCATAAAAATGCATTTAAAATTTGCTTGTTACTTCAATCGCAGACATGTGTCTAATAGATAATTTATTCAAACACAAACAAATAATTTTCAGCCAATAAGACAACAGTATTTGATCGTGAGACCTGTAGTTACTGATCATTTTCAATATGATTCCAAAAGTGACAGCATTTTACTGGAAAACAGGTAAAGTGGACATGTCTGCTTTTGATTCTGGACCTCACATATGACGATTGCACTGCAGAACGTGCTTTGTTAAGTGGAAAAAAGGTTGTGCTTCGAATAGTAGACTTTTTGATTAACGGCCCTCGATTCAAACGTAGGGGGCCATTATTACAAAGTATGGCTGTATTTGAAATATATAATGAATGTACGATAGTAATCAGTGGCGTAACTACAAAAATTGGACTCCAATTCAGAGTGGAAAAGGGTCCCCCTAAATAAGTATTGTACAATATATAAGATATACAAATATTAGTACTGCGTGGCTTATCCATTAAATAGAATAAAATTAGTCTGCCCCCTATAATATTCACACTTTTTAATGAAAAAAAAAAACATTAATTGTTTGTACATTTGCAATTTAAAAAATACTTTCTTCGCTTTAAAGCGATTTTCGCTTTACAGTGATGATCTGGTCCCTATCCCAACACATTAGCGAGGTTCTGCTACTGTACAAATTGACAAAATGTTTTAATATGTTTTCGTAATATATGTGAATAACGATTATTTAAATTGTATTACTCTATTCCTTGCTGTGGTGGATTTTAAACATTATTAGTCTATTATTAATACTGGGAAAGGTATCGATAATCACAAAAATACTGATGCCAAATAGATTGTAGGGCGCAAACTTTTAGGGCCCCGATATACCCCATTGGTTGCATTGGCATAGTTACGCCACCATGTGACTATGATTGTGAAAATAATTGGTTTTTGGGGTACCAGTCATTGCTCGAAGAATTACGGATAATCAATTTCCAATCTTCGTTATAATTTAACACAATTTCAGTCACAATAACAGTTCACTACAGTACAGTGATTAAAATCACTAAATAATATCCAAAATTATTAATATGTAATTATCTGAATATTTTAAGAATTTATTTATCAAAATTCAAAGATAAGCTGTTTCTTAACTGGCTGTGACATTGTTGGCCTCTCAATACAGCCATAACCGTACAAACACTTTTAAAATTATCATTTTTTACCAATTTGCACTCACCAGAATTGGATATTTCTTACTTTGTTTGAAAAATGCTGACTTAACCTAACCATCAGTAGCAGAATTTAAATTTTAATATGGAGTATATTTATACTATTATTTAATCTATATACAGTATGCAGACCATATTTCAAGACACAGATAATCGATGGACAAATAATATTCATGAATCAGCAAGACAAAAAAACAACATAGAGGAAGCCCAGAGTTTCGATGGATAGATAAAAAATGACCAAAGAGAATGACAGGATTGGGAGGAGGTCTTGATGGCTGATGATGAAACCCCGAAGCAATTACTATGAAATGAGATCTATTAGACAAATATGATTCATTACTTAAAATTGCAGAAAACCCCTGCGGTATTTTTTCCTCAATTCTAAAGTTTATTACTTGATATTATTAAAGTTAATTACTAACAACTTATGTTTTTGAGCAGTACGTTTGATATACAGGGTGCGGCAGAACCGACTAAGCGGTTAAGAGGGGTCAATGCTCGGGCGGTGATGGGGTCTCAGGTGTACATGGTCTCCCTCTGTTCCATCGGTGACCCCACGTCAGTAGCCAACATGGTTTGGACCGGAACACACCGGGGCTTTGCCGTGCTCGCGTATTTTAAAAACAACTGATCTGTGATCGTGACGCAAGGTTACTTTCTTCAGTAGCGACGAAGCACATTTTCACCTCAGTGGGACTGTGAATAACAAATTTACCAATTTTGGGCTGAAAATAGCTACCAAATTATTCACAAACAACCGCTACATTCCCTTAAACTAACGGTGTGGTGTGCTGTATCACAATTTGGCGCGATAGGCCCTTACTTTTTTAATGAAGAAGGCATGACCATGAATCCCGAACGTTATGTCTCAATGTTGCAAAATTTTCTGCAGCTCAGAATGGAAGAGATTGTTAAAAAAGAGGGATTGGGTTCTTGTGGACTTTTGTTCAAACAGGATGAGGCTACAGCTCACACAGACCGAAATTCACTCAATATTTTGAGAGAAATGTTTCCCGGACGTCTGGTCTTTCTGAGGGATGGCCTGCGCAGTCACCAGATTTGAGCATTTGTGATTTATTTCTTTGGGGATATCTGTTTAAACGTCGCCCTCACACCCTAAGCTAAGGGAGCGAATTATTGAAGTTAACGCCGTACCATATATGTTTGAACAAGCTGTACAAAACTTCAGAGATCGTCTCCAATGGTGTGTTTCTGCTTGCTAACAGCCGCCATATTGAGTGAATTACTTTCAAAATTTAGATTATAAATGGTATGTACTGGAAACTTTGAAAATAAAAACATTTTTTCTCTATATACCCCCATTACTTTTTTATAACTCCTCAAAACGGCTTAATCGGTTCTGTCGCACTCTGTATAATACACAAAATGTAAAATCTAAATATTAAATAAAAATAAAAAGGTAAATTTATAAATGCACCCACATCTACATAATTTAAATTAAATGGAACAAATTTAATAAATCTTGGATCCACACTTTTAATCCTTCATTTTATAATGAGATCAGGCAAGAAGCGAAAAGTATAGAAATGTTTGGTGACCATAAACCATATTTATTACATAATTTAAATTAAACAAGTATAGTATTATGACATCTTGGGTCTGTTTTTTTTATTTTTTTATGATTGTATTTTATTTTCATTAGATGGAATTAACAGTATTAACAAATCATTTTCTTTTCCACTACTCTAGAAATTA
Source organism: Eubasilissa splendida (assembly GCA_031772225.1). Lineage (NCBI taxonomy): Eukaryota > Metazoa > Arthropoda > Insecta > Trichoptera > Phryganeidae > Eubasilissa > Eubasilissa splendida. The sequence continues at coordinate 8,887,417 of CM062865.1, read as the reverse complement.
TAGTTGTAGGAGTGAACAGAGGCATCCAGACAAAGGGGTGCAGCTAAAGCATACTAAAAAAAATGTAATACCTCGGAGTGGAATTCCCTTGCAACAGGAAGGTGAAATAGACAAAAGTGTCAGGGCTTGTGGTGTTTTACACTTCTTTATAGTGTGGTCATAAAGAAATCTGGGTCAAGTGTAACAACTCAAGTAATTTTAAAGCCGAGATCTAGAATCCAGGCTGCCGAATTATATATCTTGGGGGAGTAGCAGAAGTGATATTATGGACCAAGTGAGAAGTGGCTCGAGAAGGTATGAAACCCCTACTTCTACAATTGAAGCAGCTTGATCATATTTTGTGAGTTTGCCAGAGGAACGATTACCAAAGTAACTCGAAAAGAAAGGCGGCTGTTGAACCGCCAGACTAAATTAGAGTAAATTCAGCAGACTCTTTGAAGACAGATTGGACCTTGACTGGTCATTAAGTACTGGAACAATGCAAGACATGAGAATATAGAGGTGCCTCATCAAGATTTTGGACCCCTGACTTAGACTTATTTGAAAATGTTTTTAGGTTTTCATGGCCGTTCAAAATCTTCTGTGTACAGTTTTCTGGACTAATCTACCGTGTATATACCGTTTCAGATCCCATCCATTGCAGGGTCCATCACCAAGGTTGATGTGATGTGTGACTTCTTCTTCTTCTTTTAAATAGGTAATCTACCCTTCAAGAGTGATTTGTGCCATTAATCAAGTTAAAACTTTATTTTATAGAAAAAAATACAATAATATTATAGAATAGGAAATATTATATTACAAGTCAATACCATTGTCATTCAAAAAATTTGCTATTATATCTATTATTGCTATTATCTATATAGATTAAATGTGACGAGTTAAAGTAAAGAAGATGACACAAGTTAACCGGGAGTAGAAAATTACCATTGGCGAGATTACTGTAAAAAAAAAACTGTGATCCGCAATGGACAGGCAAAAAAGATATGGTCAAGGGTTATCTCCTCGCCACCACACTCACACATTGGGGAATCTATTAAGTTCAATCTGAATAAATGTGAGGCTACCTGGCAATGCCCAATTCTCATTCTACAGATATTTGATATTGTTCTTTTGGAGAACCAGGAAGTGCGGGGAATAGATCTTTGAATTATTTTAAGCCGATTACCCTTATGATTATTTGGATCCATCCATTGTGCAGTCCAGATAGAATTCGTGTGATGTGTGACTGTTGTGATTAAGTACTAGCTTGTAGTACCGTGTCGAAAGCAGTCAGACTTATCACATCAGCCCTGATGATAGACCCTGCAATGGGATCCGAAATGTCGGCCAGAATGGTCATATATACACGGCACATTAGCCCAGAAAACTGTACACAGAAAGACTTATTTGAAAATCAAAAAAGAAATGGCAAACAGAATCAAATGCCTATTTCTATAAACAGATCTAAATAACTTATTTACTGTTTCCGAAGTAAGTTTGTAGAACTCCATAATCACATATGTGAAAATAAAACACTTGTTTTTTTATTCTACTAGTTTAATTTACTTGAGATACGTTTCGTTTTGCAAGGGCATTATCAATCTAACAATTTAACTCGATAACTTGTATTTATAACTATTAACACGAGACGCGTCTCAAGTAAATTAAACAAATAGTTGTCGAGTTAAATTGTTAGATCGATCCTTACAAAGTGAAACACGTCAAGTAAATTAAATGAGTAGAATAAAAAAACAAGTGTTTTATTTTCACATATGTGCTAAATAACTTACGTCCATACTCCAAAAGGTAACCAAAAAGTCTTTCACTTTCACATAGCTTATCACATACTCTCCATTGTTGAGGCATCTTTGGCGTTTTGATTGCCTTGCTTTGCATTTGGTTCATGGATATATGTACTACCTTTTGAGTAAAATTGAGTAGTAGAATCATAATCATAATTTGTCAATAGAAAAGATTGAAGATTGACCAAGTTAGCCTTACTTCCATAGCGCAAACGTTTTGAAATAGTAAAACTATTGATGCGAGATGTTTTCAGTTCTACACAATTATTATAAAAATATTTCAAAAACGTATGCGTAGTGATCGAACTGTCTTTATTTTCTATTTGACATCATAACAACGATTACTGAAAAATGGCCAACCACTGCCTTTATTATAATTTATGTACAGTATAAACTATTTTTATTGCCTTTTAATTGATAAACTTGTTTTTAAATTACATTTTATACAAATGAGTAAATCGCTCTCTTATAAATTTTGCAATATGTTGGATCCGGTGGTCACTTTTACCCAAATCGCTTATTTATTTAAAAACTAAATGTAATAAAATAATTTCAATTATATATTTAGTATATTAATAAGTTTTTGAAATAAAAACATTAATTCTGATTAATTCAAACTAAACTGTTTGAGATGCCTAATTAGCACAAAAACAATTCATTTTAATATTGAGGTAGGCATTCAACTTATAAGACGTTCTAAAACTTGTTTTTCCAACAGTTTTGTGTTTCCTTACTATCTGGAGCTCAACATTACTATGCACAAGGCAATAATTTTGTTGGATGTCACCAATACTGTAGATAAAAATGAGATATGAGATTTCACATCTGATAAGAAAATTCAAAGAAAGAACACCTTTTAGGGAGTGGGGAAATCAACTGAATTTTATCTGTTCTTTGAGACTACTATTATAACTGATAAACAGACTTAAAATTAAATCCTTGCATAGAAATGCAAGTCGAAGCATTTATCAAATTCATTTATATATGTAAATTGAAGATACATAACCTTACAATGCACAAAGTCATGTTAAAGAGAAATAAACACAGAAGTCCTTGAAATAAAAAAACAATTGTATTTTCAAGGAGAATAATAAAAGACATATCATATCCACAATGTCTGGGTCTCAGATTGGACATGTATGATAAATGTGTAACACAAAAGATGAAAGACGTAAGAAAACCAAGCAAACTGGTCAAAGTACTTAATAGTTTAATAGTCATATAATATAAAAAGCAAATGAATATTACCTGAGCTTCCGAACTGCCTTTCCTAATTTTAATTTTAATAGTATTTCTGTCCTCCGAAATCTGGCTGTGGTAGGTCTCTACGTGAGACTTCTTACTCTGCTTCTTCTTGCTGCTAGTCATCTCCATCATGCTGCGAGGCTTCCCGCTCTTGGGGATCTCTGCGGTCCTGCGCAGCGAGCGGGACAGCAGCTTTCTGCGTGGCAGCTGGCTCATCTGGTGGCTGAAGGGCTTTCCACCCTTCCGCTCTACCACGATCACGGGCTCACGGTCACTTTCAGCCGAGAGTCGGTGGTTCAACATGTGCAAGTTCTTGCCCCCCTTTATGCGGCGGGGCACCGGGGGTTGGGAGCGGCGGCGCTTGGGCTCCGGCGGCAGGTAGCCGTTGTTGCCCGAGCGGTCGGAATCCTCGGAGGCCGTGTCGTCCCGGTAGTCGGGGTCGCGGTGAGAGCGCCTCTTGCGCGGCTCAGGGCGACCGTTGAGCCGCAGCCGCGCGCTGGCGATCTCGTCGATGCTCTGCTCGAAGTCCGTCTCCAGCTTGACGCACGACACGGCAGGCGGATCGGCCGGCAGCTTGGGCAGGCGCACGGCGGGGCACAGCCGCTCCTCCCCGCTCGGGGCCTCCATGCTCCCGGGTCTCCCGTGTCCCGACCGGGCGCGGGTGTCGCCGCTCTGTGTATAAACAAATCACCCGCCGATCACATCATAAACAATCCGGTTGACACATCACATTGTAGTCACGGACGTTCCTGTTTTCGCGCACTTCACTCGAGATGACCCCGACGGGAAGCGAACATATTTTGAATAGTTATTTCGCACCGATAATTCCGGTTTTGGCACTTTACGGCGGAACGGATGACTTTTTTCCTCGTCGCACTCGTATTTTAGGTCATCCATATTCGAGTAACGTTTTCATCGTTGACTCGACGGGAGCGTTCATCACCGCCGCGACACCGCTTCGGATGGCTATAATTGCGCACTTTTACGCCGCCTTTGTCGGAAAACAGCGTATAGAACCGAAAATAATTTATTATTTTCATCGACATCCGAGTTTACGAAGACTGTTGACCTTGTTTAGAAGCTAATTGTGTTTCAAATTTTAATCAACAGAGTGCAGAAGTTTCGTGACACAAGTGTACATGTACACTCTCACTCGAGTTGTCGTCAAAAAAAACAACGTTATACCGACGTCATTGCGCATTTAGAAAGTGTTCACATTTTTTTTAGAAATGAGAACTCGGTGTTAAAAAAATCGTTATTTGAAAGGATCAGATTAAATTCCAAACAGAATAAAGTAAATGTTAAATTGGCTTAAATATATTTAAAAATGAAATGATTAGGATACCTGACCTACCTACACCATCATTGAGATTTACCGTACTGCGTTCCGATTTCTCCAAGGTCTATTTAGTTTCAAATTAATCAGTGCCTGAAAATTAAACAAACATTTTTATATTTAAATTATGTTTAGTTTTTATTGCAATCAATTTTTTTCATTAATTCACCCTATGACACATTATTTTTTCTATCTGGTGTTACTCTTTTTTTTAATATTTCTGGTTCAGATTGAGAATAATTGTTTCATATTTATATTGTTAGTTATAACGGATGAACCATCTCCTTTAGCGAAAAATTCGGTCTAGATGCCTCCTACATTATAAATTATAAATAGAATAGGTATGTTTGAATGTTCGCTTTATTTGTACATATATATATACAAATTTATATATGTATATAAATTTGTTTATAATGTATTATTTATATGTATACGTTAATAAATAAATATGTATAAATCATATAACATATATGAAATATACGCAAAATAAATATTTAAATAGCTTTAAAAGTCGTTGTAATACTTTTATGTATATTTAATTACATTATACTATTTTTTTATATTAATCTCCAAAACAATACAAGGTATTAAAACACTTAACATACAAGTAAATAGAATCTGAAATGTTTTATATGAGCAAAAATCGTTATTTATGAGTTTTTTAAGAATTTCGTAAAATGAATTTGATTCTAAAAGGAGATAAAAAAAAAGTACAAACAAAAATATTTTTGCAATATCATGTTTTTGATCGAAACTTTAAAAAAATGTTTTCGAAAATAAAAAAAACATTGCGAAATGTTTTGGTCCAGCGTTATGACCACTTGGTCATGCAGTGACCAAGTGGTCGAGTCTTATAATCGTGTCTCAAAAGACTATCAATACCGTTTTATTTTTGATAACGCAAGCACTTAACTTACTGAAAAATAGTAATAATATTAATTTGACTTATATTATATATCGTATCTCTATATAAAAAAATACATCTTAGAAAAATGATCACAAATTATTGATCGTGAGAAAGAATGAATGAAGTAGGTATTTACTTAACCTTCCAAACTTTCATATATCTCAGTACTTACCTAGGCCTCTTTCTTCAAATAAGTAGTAGTAAAACGAATAGTATCAAATTATGAGAAGTAATATTATTAAAACTTAAAAATTGACATCTTCCTACCTAAACATGAAAGTTAATTTTCAAATATCGTACCATAAGATAGAGGATAAGGTAACTAATTTTCAATTTCTTCGTATGAATCCACGCACGGATTAAAATTACATTGTATTTGTAGATATTAATATTAATAATATGTTTATATATTACTGAACTTAGTAATAATTTTGTAATGGGTCATATTAATTTTATTATGGGCGTAAATGAGAAAATTACGTTGGTTATCAGTGTCGATTATAAATTTAAATGCGAATATAATTTACGTATAAATGCGAATACCTTTTCGAGGAAGGACTAAATTTTTACCGTAGAAAATAAATTATGAATGTCCTTAAAGTTGTAATATTCGAAAATGAGCCCCGCAATAATAGGGAATATAGAAAATCAGAAAATATTAAATATATATTGAATGGAAAAAATCAATGTAATTCCTAAAATAATTTAATATTTTCTCATTACATATTATTTACAAAAGCATTAACAAAAGTTTTTATAATTGAATCTATTTATAAAATTTCTTATATAATACCATTTGTTTGCCTCGATACTGACAAAGCCCAGTGAGGCTGGCATTTACAAACTACAAAATGTGAATGGAACAATAATAAACATACAAATAAGACCGCAAAGGGGAAAGGGGTGAATTCCTTGCTATGCAGGCCTGGATTCACTACAGGGCTAAAGATGATTTGTTCTAGGATCCTTGGGACTATATCATCACAATAAGGTCTAAAAAGTCTACTTTTTTATTAGGTAATAAGCGAATTCAACAGTAAAAAAAACAAAAATAATACATTTATAAAAATATATTCAAAAGTTTTTTTTGTTTTGGGGGCCTTGGTTAATACGCATTAACCCAGGCCCTCTTCAAGGGTAAATCTGACGCTGCGGGTACACTACCCCAGGCTGAAAGGACTTATTATTACGTACTTGCGTAATAGTACGTCTTCGTTATACCTTTCGGTGTTGTGAAAGGTCTAAGTAAAACTCGTGGTGACAATTAACTATGTAGCGATCGGAGTTCAAATCCACCGCCATCTCAGTCGGCATCGACACTAGCGACAGCGCTGCCAGCTGCTGCTACAAGCCTGACTCGATCATTCACCGCCAGGCAGTCTCTCCAGTATCATAGTTTCACAACGGCGGTCTTGCCGGCTCGCGCTCGCCGAGCAAAACCGCCAACTCTTCAATCATTCATTCTATAAGACACGTGCACCTTCTAAATTTTCATTCATTTCTATCTGTCTTCCTTATTTTTATCATACCGACAATAAACACCTCACCATACGCCAATCAGATTTATGTCATTTAACCACCGTCCTAACCCCTAAAACTATTTCTTACAGTAAGATACAATTAATATACAAGATGTACAACATGAAATATGGCGCGCTCTGTGTGTGACCGTTATTTATTCCCGCCCATACATACACCTTCACACACACGCACACGACCCGCGTAGACGGTGAGGCTCACACACACATCACACTTATTGTGCTGTATATTTTTTTACCCCGACACAAACATTTTCTAATCCATAAATATCTGTAACTTCGGGCCCGTAAATTCTTCTCTATTATTATTAATATTATATATTTAAAATATTATTTTTTAGAGCTGTAAAATCGTGTGTATATATTATTATTATATAAACATATATGTGTTTACCTTTATCTTCTTTTATATCTTGTGTTTTATATGTAAATTTTTTTTAAATCTTATTTTTACAAAATCTTAAAACCTAGATTCACACATTTTTTTAGATGCTTCTCTGCGTATTAATATTTTCACTTAACATACAAAAAAAATATAATTTAAAACAATAAGCTTTCACTGATCGTTTAAACGAAATCATGTGTATTTTTTAGATTAGCAAAATCTTTGTGGTTAAATTCTATTATTTTAAATTGTTAACATTGTTTTATTAACTATTTAATCAATTAAAAATATCATTTTCTTCTTCAGGATGTCATTAACTAATCAAAAACATATGTTATATTGTTTTTTTTTCTATTTTTAAATAATATTAGACCGGCATTTTATACAAATAATAATATAGGAAATTTACTCATAAATTCTAAAAACAAAGATGATAAATTTAATAATTCTGGTGTCTATAAACTTAGTTATAAGGATTGTGCTGCATTTTATATTAGTAAAACAAGTCGAAATTTTAATTTAAGAGTAAAGGAGCATTTGAAATGTCTGAATAAAAGTGGATTTTCAGAATTTTTTAATCATTTGTTAGAAAGTGATCAAACTTTTGATAAAAATTTGGGATTGTCTATTTTGCATGTAAACGGTGTTGGTCTTAAATGAAATAATTTGGAATCGTTGTAGATAAATAAAGCGTGTAAAACTGATGAAAATATTATAAACAACCAATTAAATTTAACCACGAGTCTCATTCTAAAAATTTTTCCTAAAAATTATTCTAGTAACAATTTAAGTTAGGTACTAAATTTATTTTTTAAATAATAATTGTTTTTTAAAAATTGATTCTGTTGAAAAAACAATATAACATATGTTATTAGTTAATGACATTCTGAAGAAAAGGATATTTTTCGAAACCGGTAGATGTATTTTTTAATTCATTAAATGGTTAATAAAACAAAGTTAACAATTTAAAATAATGATATATGTATCCTTATTGTCAATCGAAAACCTGGAAACCAGCTATTGAATGCATTTACATAAACACTTACATCGTGGTATCTGATTTGTTTATTTATTGAAAATACGAGAACTCCGGAGGATTACAAAAAATAATTTCATCCAAAAAAAAGAAAAAGTGTTTGATACGTTTGTGGATATTTTACTATGTTATGTTATTAATTTTTAGAATCTGATGATTTTAAATTATCTTGTTTGATGCGGTCTAGTCATCTTTTTAATCCATTACAAGTGAGATTGAATAGATTTATATTACAATTTTAAGGTTTTTTTTTCGTGTTGTGTTGATGTATTTCATGTGTTTGCAATTTTGTAGTTTTATCTAATCGTTAGCGATTCTGTGTTCGCTTTGTTATGTTTATCTGACGTCAAAAAATAATATAGATAAAAAATATTATTATTTTAGCAAGTCAACTTACTTAGAGATTTATCAGTTTTCAAATTAAGTTAAACTATATATTTTTATTATATCGTGGGCACTTATCGCGTAGGTACAGGATTCAGATTAAAAGAGACCAAAAAAGACACGTTCTGCTAATGTTATGTCTGCAGATCGTATATGTTTTTCTGAAGACTTCACAAAGTTATAAGCTGTATTCGCTAGATGGCAGCACTATGTAATTTACAGAAATTCAATAACCTTTCTGTCTATATGTCTTTTTCGCTCACACCAATGAATAACGGCGAGTCTCCGGATCAAAAAATGAAATAACAGTATTGTGCGTATGTATTGCTTATGCGGAACGATAATTTCACATGTCATTTTTCTGTGCTATCTCAAAAAATCCAGCGTGCTTTTCAAAATCGGGACGTAAGCGCCATGTATTTGTGTGAACATTTTTTGGCTCACTGGTAGCGTTCGAATATGTCACTAGTGTCTCTAAAATTAAAATGAATCGTGTGTTGACAATGCTTTATCACTGAGTTTTCGATAGTGATTATTTAGTGCAAAGTTATAATACTGTGTTGATTGGATATTGTGTTAGATATTAAATTTAAGTGCAGCGGTGAGTCATGTTTATATTTATTTTGTTTGTTCAATCGATGAACACGGTTACGACGTATTGCCGTGTCAAAGAAAGATTATAAGAACGTTTGACGTGCCTGAAGTAGCGATTGTGTCAAGTTGATTGTTCGCTGTCAGGGCTGTTTGATTTTGATATGTTTTAGTATAAATCTTATAACCCTACCATAAAATATTGTTGATTTCCTAATGAAACTATCATCTTCGATTTTCCGTGGAAAATCATATCAATTTCTTTATTTTTTATAATTATCAACTTTCTTATTGTTGTCATGTTTATGTGAATGCCAAAGGAGAGTAGTAAATCGTTTATTGAGTGTGAGAGCATAAATCGTACAGATAGCAATAAAAACAATGGCGAGCTGTCAGAAACAGCTGATGCTAATAAAAATGTTAACTGTATCGTATGTCCAAGATCGTTGTATTGTCGTCTGACTTTTCTCTTCCATCCTATTCATTTACAAAAATGAATGTAGTGATAACTTTGAAATATAAAATTATATTAATCTTAATAATTAATTACTATTCAGAAAAAATACACCAGACAATTCTGTCCGGTGTATTTCTGTGAGTTTTGCTCTATCTATAGTATAATGTATTTCATCTCATAATCAGATTAATTTATGATAATTTGGATAGAATAAATTAATGGAATAAATATTCCAAATATTTGCTGCCAGTTTTCAGTTATTTATTTATTTATTTACAAAATAGTTTTATATATAATATAACTCATCTTGCACATATTATAGTAATAATACAATAAGACAAGACGTTGTGTTGCATTTATAATTGATGTATTTTTCGATATTTTTTATACTAAATTTGGGTAGAATATTATTTAAAATGCAACCTTTAAGAGTTTGACTACTTTAACGTATGTAATATATGCAATTAATCTTTAAATCCAACACTTGATGTAATCATTCGGAATGGCCTTTCATTTCACAATCCCCGCGTTATTTATAACTCGATTAAACCGATCGCGAAATACTGTTTTTCGTGATAGATGAATGTTTCGCACTCGTGAATGTTATTTACGAGTGCGAAACGTGGAGATGAGCAACCGGTAGTAAACTCGACTTGTCGAGATTGATGTTGTTTGAGAAGAAATTTAGACTGCACCAAAGAGAAATAAAGAAATCAACTTTACGCGCGTTTTATCGAATTCTATATTTCAAATATCTTTTCTTCGTATCTCGTAGAGTTTAGTTCGACGAGTTGAATACAGTTTATTTTATCAAAATCGTACCATAAATGGCGAAGTTATTAGCGATGTTACATTCGAAGTCACTCTGTCGGGCGTCCGTGCGATCGGCGCGAACGATTACCGCGTATTGCGTAAGAGGTGTGATGTCACTCGTGTTCGATCAATGGCCGGTTTTCGATGATTTACTTCTGCCTAGCGAATGAATGTGAACATTATTTTATATTTGCTTTTGACCTTGGATACGTTTATTTAATGCGTCAAAATCCTTTTTTTTTTTTTTTCAATCAAAAATATTTTGATACCTGAGCTTTGTAACACGCCGGTACTGTCTTGTAAAGAGCTTCAGATATTTGTAAAATGATAGTTTTATATCTTGCTTGATTCTTCAGCAGTGTAGTGGTAAGTATCTCCGCCTGACGCGCGAGAAACCGGTGTATTTACTTATTTGAATTTTTAAATATTTATATTAAAAATATATTCTATCCATGAGACACGTAATGCATTCAAAAAAATAAAAGGTTGTGATGTCAGCATGTTTACAGACGGGTTATGTGCTCATTTAGGCAGTTCGTTAGTCTATATAAAAAAAATTTAAAAAAAACGAGAAATAATTTTATATTAAAATGTGCAACCGCAAATAAATGTTGTCGATGTTCTTACGCTCGACCGAATGCGGCTTGAATTGAATATGAACAAGTATAATCGATGTTTCCCAGGAAGTATGTCGGTTGTTTTCAAAATGAATTGCAATCGCGATTTTTTTTTTAATCTGACCGCGGACGCCGCCTACCGCAAAGAAAACGAATTATATCTGATTATTTATTTATCTTGGCCAATTACGCAATTTCATAAACAAGTCATTTTATGGTTACGCGATGATCGAATCATTCGTCCCGTAGGAAAAATTATTTTGATGTAATATACTGAAATTTTATTTCAATATCTTTACAGTTACTAACTAGGTAACTAACTTGCAGCGGGCGTGCACTCCGTATAATCAAAAAAGCCACGCTTGAGATTTTTTGATTTAATAATAATAATATTGGATAATTTTTATAACGCCATTTTCGTATAAAATTTCACCTCAAAGTTGTTTTACACATAAACTGTTTATAGTCCAATACTATCTTTGTATTTAAAATTAAAAAAATGTTATTTGAACTCATGAAAATGATTTTTTGAAAAGGTGCGTTTTTAGTATCTTCTTAAATGAAGTATCTGATGCACTGTTTCTTATGACGGAGGGCAAAGAGTTCCACGATTCTGGGCCTGTCGGTTGACATCCCTCTCGAGGCTCTCAAAACAGGATAATAATAATAATAATAATAATTTCATACAAATTTGTACTTATTGTTAGAAACTCGCTACGTGCTTTTTCCCCGAGCGAAAGTTTTTATATTGATTCAAAATATTTCTGTCATACGGCTAAACCGACGGATCCAGGAATTCCTGGTTGGTGTTAAGACATCTATCCATCTTTGAAATCCTAAAATTCCTTAAAATTCCTAAAATTAATACAATTCGATTCGAAAGTCGTTCAAAAACGTGACACATAATTAATTTTCATAAATTTTATTTTAAATTAAATAATTTAACAAATCTCTTAATATGTTTTGTTTTTTTCCTAAAGTAATTCTTTTAAAAAAAATAACTTTTGAGTACACAAGCTACACATATATGAATCTGTCAGAATTGGTGGCACGGTGACAGTTTAATTGACGAGTTTATCATTCTACAATATAAAATTATTTGTAATGAGTTATCTGCTTAAAGCTTTTCTGTTTGAGCCAAATAAAAATAAGGTGTTTTTGGCCATTTTTAAATAGAAAATTTAAGGTTGTATTTCTTTTCTCTCTTCGACAAGAATTCTGGTTACGGATTATTTTATCTACGATACGGCCTAGTTGACTATCTAGCATTATTATACATTGTTAGGAGAATATTTTGAATACAAATTTCATTCGCATCTTGTATCCATCTCAAATATCATATTAAAAATTACATTCCTCAGCCTAGCTAACCGGATCCAATGTATCTTTTGAACTAATGAACTAATGAACTAACTATCTTACCATCACACCCATTCTCCGTGTGGGCAGGCAGGGAGGATGGAGCGCCACACTGGCACACAAGTCTCGCATCATTATTTGTTTAATTCTTAACATAGTGCATACATAAGTATTCATACACATGCTCTAATATAAACAAGATTTTACTAAAGCTTATCTTTTACATATTTAGTCAGTTTCATTTTAAATCTATTTAATTTCTCCCCCTTTCTTATGTTTTCTGGCATTTTATTAAAAATCTTCATCGCACTATACATACGTCATCGATTTCTGAGATTTGACCTTCTTCCTGAATGGCAGTCTCAGTCTGTCCCCCCCTCTTGTACGATGCTTTGCATCAATTTTTCGTGTAAATTCCGCTGATATTTCCTTTTTGAAGGTTTTATAAATAAATACCGTTATATTAAAATATATCTTCTCCTTAAAGGTCATCATATTGAGATCTTCCAGCATTGCACTGATCCGAGTATATCTATTTTTTCTGAGTATTATTCTCAAAGCTTTATTTTGCAACACTGACAATTGTTGCATTTCCTCATCGTTAGCCAAAAAAACAAAATACTGCTGCGGCAGTTGATGTGAGGAATAATAACAAAGTTGTATATTATTTTACAAGACTCTTACTTACTATCACGCCGTTTTCCCGCGGGGGTAGGCAGAGAGGATAGAGAGCCACACTCTTCTGTCCCGACACACAATTCTCGCCTCATCCACATGGTCGTGCCAAGTCTTCCGCGGACGTCCTCTATTTCTGGCGCCATCAACACTTGCGTCATATATCTTTCTTACCATTCTCTCATCATTCATCCGTTCTATATGACCAAACCACCTAAGTGATCCTTTCTTAATCTTACTCACTACACTAACATCAGCTTTACATTCTTTCCTTATTTCTTCATTCTTTACTCTGTCATAAATAGATTTGCCACAAATACGCCTAAGTACTAGACTCGGTACTAATAAATCTACTGATCCTTCTCAGAAGTGAGATATACAGATATTTGTCTCACTCTAACGCATATATTATGGCATGTCAAAACTTGCCACAATCGCAGGCTTCAGTTGAACAAATGTAAGGAGGAGTGCATATTTTTTGTTTTACAGCTGACCCGCTATAAATTTCGGAAAAAGTAAAATCAAATTTAAATAAGTGCGTTTCTTTAAGCTTGTATTTTTGACTGTTTTCTAAATTTGGTTTTGGATTTCCATAATTTTTTTGTTTTCTTCAGACAGGTACATTCGGCTAATTATCGTGCACAACGTACGGTATGTGCTGCTTGGGCCCATGCTTTTTGTTGCGGCGGAGACAATCCTAGATATTATTATTATTGTGATTATTGCAAAAACTAACCAATGCATCTTTTCTTCATTTCGATGTAATATATTTATTTATTTTATCTTAAGTTTTTGCCAAAAGATGACGTATATTTTAGTTTTTCTAATATTCTAATAATACTCATTATTTGATTTACAAACGTTTCCATAATATGTGATTTTTACGTTCCTATGCCAAATATAATTGTCAGATTACATTAATTATTGTTGTTTCCTTAAATATATCCCAAAAATAACATACGTACCTAAGTACGGTATTACCCGAAACTGTCGGGTTATTCCGTATTTCATTAACTGTAAAAAAAAATGGTACATAACTCTTTTATACACAATTGAATGTTTAAAATAATTGTATATACGATTGAAGCTGATTATATAAGTAGCCTAAATTCAATACGTCCTCGCTATTTAGCTAAAAGTTACAACATAGCTTAGGGTGCGGCAATAGCCTCCCCTCCCCAGCATTTTCTCACGCAAGCTCGTCATTTGTTGAGGCTTTTGTACAGGACCGTCTTCCGGTATAGTGGTTTACCTGGTCGTGCCGAGTCTTTCGCGGATGTCATGGGCGAATTCATTCGATTCGTGTGGATTTGTCACATAAACTAAGTGATCCGCAAACCTGCAAATGAAGTAAAGTGTTCATATAGGAGAGGGGTTCGGAACATTAGTCGCGGGACGAGGGGTATACTTACACAGATTCTTGGTGGAAACATAAATTCGATAGTTTATGACACATTTACGCAACAGTAAAAGTATTTACTCTTTTAAAATTAAATCTTTGCGTAAACAAGACGTATTTTTTACATTAATACATATTGTATTGTCAGCGTTTAAATTGCGAATCGCGAAAACATACAGCGATCGTGAAGTTAATAATAAAACAGTAAAATTATGCACTTTCAAAATTTAATAAAATTTAAAAATGTGCGTTTATAACCTCGCTAATTTGCTGATGGTCGTGTGTGTGTGTGTGTTGCAGCGGGCGGAGGCGGTGCGTGGGCCCCCCCGCCCCCCGCCCCACCGCCCTCCGACGGGGGATGAGCGCCCCACAGCCATCACCGACCCTGCACAGGTCAGTAGCACCTCTCTACTTCACCCCCGTATCGCACTCGTCTCACTAGTCTGTAAAGGTCACCATACATCCATGTGCACATTTTTTTTGTTTACACTCGTCGGTGTAGTGCTAAAGGAAGAAGTAAATTATATTTTATTTCAACGCCCCATTCTCCCACCCTTCGAATGTTATTGATAAATATGTAAGTATTTTTTAATGGACTTGTGCGCGACACCAGATGATTGCGCGCGGGATAGGGGAACGTAGTGGAAGGAATTAGGGACAGGAACAGAAATAGAGAACAGGGGGGCTCATGGATCAACCGGATACCAAGAAGAAACACGACCCACCTGAGGTGTTCCTATAGGTTTCTGGATTTCTTCTTTCACTGGTCACATGTCTTCTGGCTTCAGAAACATGCGCTTCTTTGATGTCAAACTCACACTTCGTTAATAGCGCAAAGTGGGACAACACACACTGTTCCGTATTAATAGAACATATTTTTGGCGCATCTTGAGAATCGGCCGCGACCCATATTATTGACACCTTTCGCGTTCAAATTCCCACCCATCCTTTTTCCCTACTGCTTATCTTCAGTGTGAATAGTGACCTTGACGTCAGCAGACGTCAACTAGAACGAAATTTGTTCGATCTAGACATCGCGAGAGCATTAGTGGTGTGGATTTGTTCAACTCCGGTGCACCAGTACTGTATTGTGATCCTGTGATTTGTGCACATGATTATTGTGTGAGCCGCGGGTGAAGTGAGTGATATCGCCGTCTTCATTTGGAAGCGGAGATCTGCCCGCCCGCGTGCTGTTTGTGTGATCATACCCGCCCCCCCTTCGGCGATTCCGATTTACGACCGGAATCGTCGTAATCCAATCCGCAGGATGCACGACTCGAAGATCGCGCAATTCGTTCGGTAGATCCTATTCGGCGCGAGATCTACGTCTTCTATTCACACACCGTGCACAATAGCAAAGATGAACAGTTCAACTATCACCCAACACAACACTATGATAACTCACAGTCCAACTTATCATTCCCACACGGCAGAAAGATAAATTGTCAACTTGACAGTCAAATGCACTCCAATTGCAAACTTTAACTCAACTAGTACAAAAGCATACAGAAAAAGGTCGTGCTCTAGATATAGGGAAGGGAGTAATGGGACAGGAACCATTATCTATATGTCGCGTTCACATACGCCCGAGACGGCGATCATAAATATCGAATAGGACTTTAGCAGTCTTAAAAAAAACATAACCGAAATCGCAATCTTCTATAAGGTTATTTGATTTTGTTCATGCTTTCAGTTTATTGTAGTCGTAAACCGTATATGTAACCGATGTATCCAAATTAAAAAAAATGCTCACATACATGTTTGCATAGTAGTTGAGATACATATATTTTTTACAGAATTTCCATCTTACAAATTGGATGGATATAATCAAAATGTACATTTATATTTACAAGTAAAAATTTCAATAATATTAGGTTGATAATTATCCGCGCGTTTTGTCTTTTGCATTTGTCGTTTAATTGACATTTGTCATTATGTAATTGTTTAATAGGATTAGAAAATTAGAAAACGCCATACGCCACACGCTGTACCGGCCGTATGGGGAAAAGGTGGAAAACTGCCGAGTCATTTCGCGATCTCCACGATCTTTTCGGCGAAGGATCGATCAGCGAAAGGGTTTTGTGGCATGTAAAAACCTCATGTATATAACATAATATTGAAAAAATAAAAATAAAACTTAATAATTATTAAGTATATTTTCAGTTTTTTTCTTTGTCGGTTTGAAGCACTTGTTGAGATATGTTATATAGATAACGTACATTTTTGCCACATTGAATTCACTGTGTAGTGGGTGGGTCATGTAAAATCCGTAGGTATGTTAATAATAATTTACTTACTTGCTTACCATCACGCCGTTTCACCGCGGGGGTCGGCAGAGATGATAGAGCGCCACACTCTTCTGTCCTGACACACAATTCTCGCTTCATCCACATTCATACATCTTCTCATACAAGCTCGCCGATTGTTGAGGCTTCTAACAGAACCATCCTCCATTAACTGGTTTACCTGGTCGTGCCAAGTCTTCATTATAATTAACCCTGTGCGCAATTTCAAGAGGCAATGGATTTATTTAATACGACCCCTCCCCGCCTTCCAATAATGCCATGGTAAATTAAAAATGTTTTTAAGCTTTCAATAGACATTATATATTTTTATTTATAAGTTGATACACGAGTTTTTGAACTTTTTTTCCAACAATTTCATAATTTTTTTTTTCTATTTATCTCATCTTATTATGTAGGTACATGTATTTCATAATTTTCTAGTACATTTTTTAAAAATCATGTTTTACATTATTGCCATTGTTACCTTTAATTATATAATATTTTGCAATGGCGTGCGTGACTGGATTACATTAATCGACCAAGCATATTAAATAAATAACTATTGATGCGATGTATATTCAATGTGAAATGGATATATTGTTTAAAATATATTATTTACCGCACTGATTTACTAACAAAAATTTGACACTGTGATTTCGGGATAAGTTATACGCGGCGGTATCCCTGTATTAAATTCTCAGTTAGAAAGCAAGCAAGAAGCGATCGTATAAAATGACATAATTATTTATCCGTAGAAAATTATCTGCTTTCTCTACCGTGATTCTACACATCGGTGAATTGCTAAAAAAATATTTTATAGGTAGGGGAAGTACGTACAAAATGACATCGGGGCTTTATTTATGAAACCTTTCTAGTTTGGTTTCAAAAAACAATAAATCATATAACACAATCTGCTCATTGGTTCGAGATGAACGATGACAAGTGTGATTTTAACTGACTTTGAGTTCTCGCCGCGTGCTTTTGTTTTATAGTAAAAGTAACTAAAATTGTCACTTCTCGAGAATTATACTGGTTCGATTTTGTTGTGAAAGTGCTAAACGCCTGTTCAGATATGTGATTATCCTAATGTCTTAATAGTTCGTTAAAAAAATTCTTCGATGTTAGAATGTGTATTTACGGACATGACATATCATTCTAACGGACATAATGACATTCCATTCTGACATACACGAAGATATAGTATATAATTTTACCAATACTTTCATTAATTTCAGATTATCTCAATTGATAATCTAAGAAACATCATCTAAAACGTTTTTACTAATTAATCATTATGCCATTTTGTCCATATAGTTGGACAAAATTAATTATTTTCACATCGTCTTGAAAATTCATTAATAGTTTTGTTAGTAGTTTTAACTAATTTGATCTCATTAATTTTGATAGACTGTGAACTACTGTATAAGAAATTTTAATTATTTTGTTTAAAAAATGTTTTATATAAATATTTGTGACTGATTATACGGAGAGTGTGTCATTTTGTACGTACTTCCCCTACATATTATTTTACAACAGTTATGTTTTTTTTTACAGCGGTCGATTTTGTAAGCTTTCAAACCAATAAGATAATTTCATATCATATGTGTATTCAATATTTTAAAAATAATCTACAATACAGAAGAACAATTAATTCACCTTGAGGTTATATTTTGATGTATAAATATTGGAACTCCGTGTATCAGCCATGCGTATACAATTATATCGTGTAAGACCGACGCTGGCCTTTTTTCAATTTTGTAAAAAAAATAAACGAAACTCATTTTTAAAATTATTTATTTCACACGTGTCCTTTCATCCCTTATATATTACACAAGCAAATCGCACAACCTTCACGATATCATGTATCATTGATTATATAAGATGTTAAGATGCAAGAACAACCGATTTAACTTCAAATGTAAAGCATGAGAATATTAAATTTTCACATTAAACATTTTCTACGTTAATAAACTATATTTTGGAATAAAATAAAGATTGAATAAGAAATTGTCGATTGTACGCCAAACGACATTGATCAAGGGCATTAGTTATTGTTTTCAGTATCTCAGCAAAATTAACTTTACAGATTATATAATGTGTATATTAAATATATTCTATCATAAATCCTATTATTTGCATATTAAGCTCTTTCCGATTAAGTAATTAAGTCGATGCTCTGGAATCGACAACAACCATGTTACATTATTTTCCACTTTTTGCGATATACCCTGTATAAACTTACTGTAAACTCGTCACGTGAGCACTATTACCAGACAGTAGTGTCTTGTTATGACGCCGCCATTTTTCGCTATCTTGCATTCGTTTGTTTTTTTTTTTTTTTTTTGCGACGTTCGAATTTCATAAAAGATTCCGCGCCAATGTGAGGTGGGTGTCGCGTCACGGCGCGGGAGCTGTCCTCCGAGAGGCGATCGGTACCTAGAAATAGCGTCGGTTTTCCACGAACCGCTTATCGGCCCGGCCCGCTGTCATTTGTCCCGTCATCTCGCCGGCGGTCGCCAGGGTCGAACTCGAGCGAGAGAAATATCCATGCACTTTTTTTATTAAAATTATTAGTCGGCATTTATCGAGACAGCGGTAATAATCGCTTGTTAAAATTTACCATACCGTGATATAAAACACCCGAACGCAGCCATGCTGTCGACTCGTGTTACCGTAAATAACTGTTTTTAAGTGAAAAAATATTTTTATTAGCTTAAATGGCACGAATTTACTATAAATATTGAGCATACAATTTTGAAAAAATGATTAATAACATAATTTAGAGGATTCATTAAGTACTGTACAATGTGTCCTTCCTTCTTATCTCTCTTCATTTAATTAGTGAGAAAGAGACAATTACATTTGTATGTTTGTTGTTCTTTTCACTGTGAAAATAGTGTGTGATCTCTGTCTTTCATGTCACAAATGGCATTTTTACCAACGTTTGAAATTTTACAACGGATTGATTGAATGGAAAAAATAATTGTTTTTGTACGATTCCCTTTTCATAATTAGTTTTTTACTAGTCATTTCTAAGCGCTAATATTTTTTATAGGATTATCTAAAATATGAATTTTATGTTGCACGTATTTGCCGAAATATTACAGGTTTAATTATGATGGTAGACCATGGTTTGTTTGGGAAGGGTTAAATTGGAAAAAGTTTATTAATAATAGTACAATTTTTTTTACACGAGTAATGACAATGAATTTGAAATATTTTATTTGCAATATTGGAGCGATCCTTATTTTAAAAATGATCCCTACACGGTAACGTGTAATGTTAACAGTTTTTCCATTTATTTTCTTGTTATTGTAAGTGAGGACCTCAATCACTAAGTTGCTTAAAATATTATTTACGAGTTAACCTATGGACTCCCAAGTCTCAACAAATTTAACGTTTTTTAAAGTATTTTTGTATACTATAAAAACAACAAAGTGTCAAAAGATTGTTATTTAATTGTCAAGTTTGATATTTGACCATTTTTATTAAGAAGACAGATTAAATATTTTATTTTAGTTTCCACGGTTTTGTGATATTAACTAGGAAATGAAACACACTTTTTTTAATTTGGTTTTTATTTATCGATTATTTGGTTTATTACAATTATGCGTGGAATATGACACCAGCCAAGTGGCCGCCTACTGCCAGCGGGACAAATGCGTGCTCTTTTAACCATATTTTTCATAACATTCTCGCACACTTCGCGTGTTATTTCAGCAATTTCATTTTGAATATTGTCCTGTAGCATCGGAATTGTTGACCTTTCCTTTCAAGTACCCCGCAGTCGATATCACCAAAATTCTCGCAAAATTTCAAGCGTAGCTCGGGCTGTGTATGAGGCGGCACCGTCCTGTTGAAACCACGTGTGTTGCATACCTAATTGGCCACCAAGAAGTTTTCCAACATTTAACGATAGCGATCACCATTAATGGTTACAACATTGCTATTATTATTTAGATAAAATGTTTTAATGAGTTCTACACGTTGTTGAGACGTTAGATGTTCCATAATAAATTGTAATTAACTACTTTATACGACTACCAAAAGCGAACTGACAAATGTCTGCCAAACCAAAATGGCGGCAAAACAAAATCGGCCTGAAACATAATATTCACCCTGTACAAATTCAGTCTGTAATGTCGTGGTATGTTATTTAACGCTTTACTAAATAGATAGGTATATTGTTTGTCATTTTACATCATTTATAATTTTTTTTTCGTTTCAATTATCCTTTTACTAGACGCTTGTGAAGAAAATCCTTTCAAATATAAAAATGCTGCATTTTTCCCATCTTCATAAATTATTAAATATTCTAATAGGAGCTGCATGGTGACCGGACAAGTACACACATGGCAACTGCGTACAAGACAGGTGCACACACAGCGACAAGTGATCACACATTAGTTAGATTGATATAAGGTTACGTCAGGTTGGGTTATTAAAATAATAAAAGTCATGTTAGCGCGGTGATGAGTTGACTTTGTGCAGTTATTTACGTGTGCACACCTGTCTTGTGTGCATTTGTCATGTTCAATACTGATTCATTAAACTTGTAATAATAATAATAATATTATTTTTTTAACATCAGGCAGCGGCCATTCATGGAATAGTCTATGCTTTGTGTATATATATATATATATATTTGTACATTTTACGAGCACATTGTTCGCCGTGTTAATTGTTAGTCGTGCACACAACGAGTATGTTTGCTTGATGGGCTCAATCATAATTGCTCGGGCTATTCACCGTTTGTTTATATTGTCTTTGAATAATATAAATCCCAGTCCGACCCGATGTTTTTGCATTGTATGATATATTGTACCGTTTAAAGAGTGATAAATTGCAGAATGTTTACAAAAAGTTGACACAGCATCGTTTGAACATTTTTTTTTCTCTCTCTCTCTCTCTCTCAAAAGGAATGCCGGTATGTTCGACATTTAAAAAGTAAAACGACGATTTTGTAATACCTGCGTTTTCACAATTAATGTTTCAATGCTGAGGTGCAAGATTGAATTTAATATGTATTAAATGTTTAATAATGTTAAACGTTTCGGGCAGGAGTGAAAAATCTATTATATATATATTAAACAAATTAAAGAAATAAAGGATATAAAAGAGTTTAAAAAGAAACTAAATGAACACTTCAAAAACGCATAATTGGACAATAAACAATATTTTAAATATGAATTAAATATTATAATTTAATTTAATTATAAAGATATACATATAAAATCAATTTTATCGAAAAATATTGTTGTTGCGCCACCGGGATTCGAACCTGGATCTCTTCCCTAACCGGGGGAGGTGCTTTATCCAACTAAGCTACAGCGGCATTATTTTTATTCATTATTCATCATGAAGAGATCCAGGTTCGAATCCCGGTGGCGCAACAACAATATTTTTCGATAAAATTGATTTTATATGTATATCTTTATAATTAATATATTTAATTCATATTTAAAATATCACAGACCGTCTGTTCTGAATAATTACAACTTCACAATAAGAATGTGTTCTCCTAAAAAAATAAACGATATGACAGAACACTTCAGAAGCACACAAATGGACAATGAATAGAATATGTAAGGCATTATATAAAATTATTGTAGTGTAACTCCCTCTCCAAGCACAAGAGCTGGTCTCTTTTTTGGAGAGGTAAGCGAAAGAAAAACCACGTATGTATGTAACCATATGTATGTATGTAACCATCTATTTAAAAATTGAATTTATTTTACCATTGTATTTTCGCTAAATTAAATAAATAAAAATAATATATATATATATATAAATTAATGTTTGTTTGTTCGTTCGTCCGCGTTCCTTTACCGTTCATCCGATTGCGATGAAACTTTGGTGAGTTGTTGTGCACACGCCCGCGAAGCTTTCCGAATTAGTACAACCATTTCATTTCAGTCGTATAACAAAAATGTGTGTATTTCATATAGTTTATTGCCGAAAACGAAATATAACAACGTATAATTCCATCGATACTGTAATGAATCAAGACGAAGTTGTCAATTATCCAAATGAATTCTTAATTTCACTTGATTTGCCGGCCACGCCGCCGCACGTTTTAACATTGAAAATTGGCGTACTTATCATTCTTCTCAGAAATATAAATCGGTACCAGGCTTTTAATGAAAAAGATAATGAACAATATCATCGATGCTACGATTTTAACCTTTCCCAAACCGTGCAGTAACACAGGTCTACCATTTTAATTAAACCTATAATATTTCGGTAAATACATGAAACATAAAATTCATATCTTAAATGATGCTAAAAAAAATATTAGCGCTCAGGAATGACTAGTGAAAAACCAATTATGAAAAGGGAATCGTACAAAAACAATTATTTTTTTCCATTCAATCCGTTGTAAAATTAATACGTTGGTAAAAATACCATTTGTGATATGAAAGACAGAGATCACACACTATTTTCACAGTGAAAAGAATAACAAACATACGAATATAATTATTTCTTTTTTACTAATTAAATGAAGAGAGATAAGAAGGAAGGACATATTGTGTAGGATTTAATGAATGCTCTAAATTATTTGAGTATTATTATTGTTTCAAAATTGAATGCTCAATATTTATAGTAAATTCGTGCCATTAAAGCCATTTAAGCTAATAAAAACATTTTTTCTAACTGTTATTTAACACGAGTTGACAGCATGGCTGCTTTTGGGTATTTTATATCATGGTATGGTAAAGGTTAAATGGAAAATTTAAAGGAGAAGATGTACTGTTGCCACGCATCCCAATGATTCCAAAAGATATGCCATTCGAATTTAAACGTCTGCAGTTTCCGGTTCGACTCGCATCTGCAATGACTATCAACAAAACACAGGGACAATCGCTACAAGTGGGTGGACTAAATTTGGAAAATTCACGCTTCTCACATGGACAGCTGTATGTGGGCTGCTCACGCGTTGGAAAACCTTCTGATTTCTTCGTATACGCACCAGACGGAGAAACAAAAAATATTGTGTATCCAAAAGTACTTCAATAATCAGAATTAAAATACAAACATTTTCATTCTTTGAGCGGCATTGTCGGGTAGATACATATCAAAATAGTTGATTGCTTTATAAAATAGAATAATAGATGTATCAATTTTAATATAAGTACAAAATTTGTCGAATGCGTGTTCGGTTTATGTTGTGAAAATGGTAACGCATTTCCCCGTATAGAAATGGTCCAGGTTGGATTTAGATTTTTTTCTATGCGTCTTTCATATTGATTAATTTAATTCGTGTTATTAAATACCACAGAAATATGTTTTGAAATTACAACTTATCAACAAAAAAAACCTATCTTGTAGGTGCTTACATTCTATTTATACATATTGTATTGAACATTAGTATTTTTATTCTCTCATTTTATATATTATCACGGTTACTTACCTTGTGTGTTTCATTTTCTATTTAATTGTGTTTTGTTAAGTTTAATTTGTTTTTTATTTATTTAGAAAACATACAGTTAATTAGTAAATACGGAAATCACAGTGAAAGCTAAACCAATTACATGATTTTTCTGAAGACATAAAATACTTTAAACAGCGAGTACAATTTGAATTTTAAGAGGGACTAAGCAGAAAAATGTGAGAAAAAAAAAAGTTAAGAATAAAAATTTTAACATAGAGAAAAAATTTATAAAAATTGCTTTGTTTGCCAATTTGCCCTAAAACGGGCTTGCCTAGTTGGGCAATGCGTTTTAAAATCTGTGTAAAATATATGTAAGAGAGTTCGTCCAATGATGATATAATTGTTTAATATACATTAGCGCATAATACGAAAAGATTTCATCACTTGAGTGACAGATTTCGAACGTCTAGGCGAAAAAGTTACCGCTGACCGCGCGACCGGCCCCAATGGAGTTGTACAGATTTATTTGACTGCCTTAATAATATTTCAGGTGTGCGCTGTGTGCAGCTTAGAATGAAAATTGACACATGAGTGCATATACACAGATGTTCCGTTCGTTATGCAGGGTTACGCGTAATTTTCACCTTGGCAACACCGCGAGTATTGCAATTATTAATTTGCTTCCGTAATATATCTTTCCTCTTACGATTGTAATTTATAGCGATAATACATATAAAATCACTTGGCAATTAGTAAAAAATACAACAATATTTTTCGATAAAATTGATTTTATATGTATATCATTCTAATTAATATATTTAATTCATATTTAAAATATCACAGACCGTCTGTTCTGAAAAATTACAACTTCACAATAAGAATGCGTTCTCCTAATAATAAAGTTGTATCAATGTGTCCAAAATTTAATAAAAATGTATTGATATTTCTGGCGTCTGCTATCAGATTACTCAAAGATATTTGAGATTCTGTAAAAATAAGGTAGATGGCTCATTCAAATAATGGAACGATTAAATGTATTAATATCAAAAAGGTAACATATAGGTTTGAAAATTTGTCGCTAAAAATACTGTCGCTGTAGCATAGTTGGATAATTCATCTTCCCCGGTTAGGAAAAAGATCCAGGTTCGAATCCCGGTGGTGCAACATCAATATTTTTCGATAAAATTGATTTTATGTGTATATCTTTCTAATTAATATATTTAATTAATATTTAATAAAAAATGTGTTGAGATTTTTCAATTTTTTTATTATTACAACGTTTTAAAATAATACTGTACGGAAACGGCATTTGTCTTAGTGTGAGCATATTCTTGAATAGTTGAATAATTGGAGCCGCGAGAGTGCCGATCGCGAACAGTGTGTGCGGTGAGAGAAGGAGAGAACGTGTTGTGCCAAGGATAATTAATAAAATCAATAAAGACTGCTATGATGAGACTCCAGTGACCACCTACAGATATGTCAGCCGTTCATTTCTCTCAAGACTCTCTTGCAATAGGACTCTTAAATTTGCGAACACGCGATACCAAAGCGTTAGTTCAATGGTAGCGCAACTTCACGGCGGATATTTTCTTGTAGGGCCTGAATTGTTCGAGGATTGTTGCTGTAATGTGTCGACTTGAGGTATCCCCACAAAAACAAATCGTACGGTGTAAGGTCCGGTGACCGAGGTGTCCAGGGTATGTCTCCGTACTTGCTGATTAATTTATTGGGAAAAATTCCCCTCAGGTTCTCCATTGAAACGCTAGCTGCGTGTGGAGTGGCCCCGTCTTGCTGAAAATGTGTTCTGTTGTCGAACCCGTCGATCATTCGTCAATACACGTCAGCGGTGACTGTCTCTCGATGGTTAAAAAAAATAAGGGCCAATTATCCCTCACCGGTATCTCATGTTCTGTTTATTAACATAGCCATCGATATGAAAATGTGCTTCGTCAGTAAACAATATGTTTCAAAACGTTCCAGCATCGTTCTCGCTAATGTTTTACGTAAAGAATAGTCATTTGAAACTGTAGTTTATTTTTAAAATAACGTGCACTGTTGATTTTTTTATTCCAGTACAGGCTGCAATATTCCTTATCGATTTACGCGGATTGCGCATAATTTCACTTCGAACTTGAGCCATTTGAGCCTCACGCGTCGCTGCTGACGTTGATGGTCCCGGAGGAGTTTGGTTAACTATTGTCCCTTCTTGTCTGAACTTTTGAACCCAACACCAGATAAGTCGCGCGCTCGGCCCATCACTCACTCGTCGAATATTAAAGTGAGTACAAAAATCGTGACGCGCACGAACCAATGAATCACCGCACTTTAAATATTGCTCAACCGCAAACGCGCGGTGCGCTCCCGACCAGTGACTCATTGTGACTGGCAAATCCGCAAATCAACCCCTCCCACTTACCTCACTCTGATGGTTTACGAGCAATTAAGATTTAGTCTTGAAATTTTTCCGCTCAACACTATATATTATAAATATTCTATAATTTATTGAGACTTTGGCTGCGGTCGGTAGTCACATTATAGTAAACGCATGTTATGACCATTTTTAATGTAGCTCATTCATTCTAATCTATGTTGTATCATTAAACTGTTAAATAATAAAACTTTTAGAATAAATGTTATATTATTTTTTATCTTCATTAAGCCCTATAAGTTTGTCATTAAGGTAGCATTCTTAGAACGTCGTTTTAGTGGTACATTATTTTGTTTTATGTTGGCTAAAGATGCGGTTTTTTATGTACGGAGATAATAAACATATATTTCAGAATACCTATGCTAATATTAAAGACGTCATCTTTTTGTTTGAACAATGAATTGACGTACCTATTATACACAATGCATGCAAACAAACAGCACAGCTCGACCTAATAATGGACCAAGTCGAAGAAGTCAAAGCTGCTGCAAGAGCTGTCATTGTCGACTATTATTGATCGTATTAGACGGTTTTGTGCATGGCAATACTGAAGCCCCTAACTCTCTTCTAGTCTCACGCGTGTTGGTGCATGTCGCAGTGCATATGAATGTTGTGCACCGGTGGATCGAACGCCAGCGCATTACGCCACCGATTTGGCTCAGTCTGTGGGTGTCCGTGTGTAAGGTGTCAGGATGGCTGGCTCAGATGGATGGAAATGGCACTTGATTTACACATCGATCGCATTGAACAATTTATTTAAGTACCACAAGAAAATCCGACATAATGATTTACACGAGTATTCTTTCATCTTCTTTACACGCCTTAGTTCTATCCACCGAGTGTAGACAATATTTGTTACGAAACTGATACTGTTTTTATGGTTAGGTTAGGTTATTTTTTATGGTTAGGTTGAAATGTTACTCGAACGACATATGGCTTCCGTGGTATGATGCGGCATCGGGAGTCCCGGATCGCTACTAGGTTAGACCAAAGTTTCTCTTGCCTTCTAGAGGCTTCCAAAAGGCGCTATCTCGACGCTACGGCGGGGGTTGTGCTCGCCCCGGACTCCCATTAATCGCTCGCAGTCTTCCCCTCGTTTCATTGACTTTCACATTTTTTCAGGATGTAAGAGGCAATGCTGTAAAAACTTATTGGTGATCGAATTGGGTCGATTGGGCCTGCAATACGTGCGGTTTCGACAAAACGGTGCCACACGGCCCGAGCTACGCTTGAAATTTTGATGAATGAAATAACATCGGCCTGGAACATAATATTCAAGCTGTATATGTCTGCAATGCCTGGCGATAGGTCGGGGAAAGGATTTATAGGGGTATATTTTCATGGCGGATAAGATAAGTCTGAGGGTTTGGGGGGTTGTTCGGATGGTGTAGCGAGACATATGGGAGGGGGGAGTCTACTATCATCTAATATAATTATAAAAATATAAATACATTATATACCTGTGTCATTATTATTCTGAGCCAGTCGCATGTGTAAATGTCACCTATTTAAATGTAGTATACGTGCAATCTGTGTGCAAAAGAAGTCATGTTTTAACAAGTCGTTTCAAATTTAAAATGTTTTTTTGATACAATATATTTTGTTATTAAGGCGAACACATTCTTATTGTGAAGTTGTAATTATTCGGTACATTGGTCTGTGATATTTTAAATACTAATTAAATGGATTAATTAGAAAGATGTACATATAAAATTAGTTTTATCGAAAAATATTTTTGTTGCTACCGAAATTCGAACTTGGATTTCTCTTCCAATCCGGGGAACGTCCATTAACCGATTACGCTACTGCACACAATATTTTGATGACAAATTTTCGAACCTATATGTTACACTTTTTAAATTAATACAAATAATGGAACGATAGATAGATAGATTTGTCATCAAAGTACTGTGTGCTGTAGCATAATCGGTTAATGCACGTTCCCCGGATTAGAAGATATCCAGGTTCGAATTTCGGTAGCAACAACAATATTTTTCGATAAAATAGATTTTGTATATCTTTCTTATATGAGTATTTAATATATTTTGTCCCTACCAAAATATATTATTATGGTTGTTTAATTTTCTCGCTGTGAGCGTGTCACTACGCGGAACCGGGCGTTTCAATCTTAGGTAGTTCCTGACAGGTTATTTATACTGTTAGCTTATAGTCTGCTTTGTAAATTCTAAAAGAGATCTCTCACATATTTCCTGTAAGACCTTTGATCAATTTTAAAGTTGTGGTTGATCTTTGATTATTTTCCTGAGGGTGGACCCGCCGCTTACCCAGAACAGTTTATAAGCGAAATGTCACATATGGTCCTACTCATTCGCCGCCCGGTTGGCATTTTTTTAAACGCTAATAGGCAGCTGTGCAACTTCGACTCGCACATCGTGACGGAGCCGAACAGCTGCCATCTCAAAATTCTTACAGTCCCCGAACTCTTCTTTATTCGTGAATAAATAAACAATTACAAATAAAGTATACGAGTGTAAAAAAAACATTATGCATGAAAATGTAAATAATAAGTTCGGTCAAACGAAATACGGCAATAAAGAAATTCAAAAGTTGTTACATATAAAAATAACAAAAAAAGAAACGCGCCCCCGAAGAAGGGAATAAAGACAGGAGCAAAATTAAAACGAACTGACTAGTCATCCGAGCACCACTGCCGGCAGATAACAGTCCAGAAACAAACCGAAGAGTCCAGAAGCAATACAAATAATAATGGCAATAAAGTTAAGTAATGAGACTATTAACAATCCGCTATTTAATATATTCCCTATTTCTATGCCCTTTGTCAATCACTTCCACGCTCTTGCCAAGACTCCACGACCCAAGTTGTTGCTGAGTTACAACCGCAGCTTTACGGCCGCAACTCGATATTTCAGAAGCGGAACGAATCCATGTATACAGCCTTCGGCAAACATTGTAGATGCGCTACAATAACGCGCCAACCCGAACAGTATTTTATATTAGTTGTTGTACTGAATTCAGAGACGGTTATATTATTTCATGCATGCTTCACCTCTTCACCTCTTTACTGCATCGGTAGAAACGCCGTGACAGCATATTCGCACGAACGCTCGACTGTCTCCTCTGCCGTTCTATGTCATCATCGTCTTGTCCATCTTCATTGAATATATAACCAAGGTATTTGACCATATTTTGAACGCATAGATGTCGATCGGTTCGGTTTTGATAGAAGAGTTATCATGCGGCTGCGTTAGTCGGCCCGCATGACAGCTGACTCCTGGCGGCTGTGCGTTGCGCTGATGTTCTCACCGACGTGATTCGTGCCATCGGCGCTAGATATCACTACGTGTCCACATGGCTTATCGTAGAACATGGGCGAATTTTGTTGTATTTGGCGTATGACGTGAGGCGGAAAAATTCTTGTCTAACATGTGAGGTCAGTGTGGAATATATATTATATTCAACGGTGTCGACATCATCGCTTTTAGGAACATTTATGATTTCATCTGCAGACACGTACTTCCTGTTGTGACTAGCAAAGAGGTGTGCTACATATATCTCCGGACACTTTGGGAGGTAATTGTTTAAAAAGCATGTATTTTAGAAGTTTTTTACGGCAAAAATTTGTATATCTCGGTAAACTCAATAGCTACGAGAGTTTTATTCAGTTCTTGATATTCGATTTAAATATACACCACGAACACATTATTATTGTGAAGTTGTAATTATTCAGAACAGACGGTCTGTCATATTTTAAATACTAATTAAATGTATTAATTAGAAAGATGTACGTATAAAATTAATTTTATCGAAAAATATTGTACTTTTAAAATCAGCAATATTATCTTTGTGGTTAAGATTCATATTTTTATTTATTATCTTTGTTTTATTAACCACTAAAATGAGTTTAAATACATCTACCGGTTTCGAAAAATACCATTTTCTTCTTCAGGATGTCATAACTAACTAAAACATGTATTGTTTCTTAGACATTAATCACTTAATACATTGTATTAAGTAATGATTTGAGTTAGGTCCTAAAAAATTCTGTCTAAGAAACAATATATGTTTTAGTTAGTTATGACATCCTGAAGAAGAAAATGGTATTTTTCGAAACCGGTAGATGTATTTAAACTCATTTTAGTGGTTAATAAAACAAAGATAATAAATAAAAAAAAGATAAATATTGTTGTTATTAGCGGGATTTTGAACCTGGACCTATGTTTTGAATAATTACAACCTCACAATTGACGACTGTTGAATCACTCGACTGATTGAAACTATTATTAACAATAATTGTCTTCAGACTGATACTGTGTACACAGATTTTAGCAAAGCATTCAACAAGGTTTCTCGTATTATACTCATCCATTAATTAAAAGCCTCTGGTTTCACTGGAAATGTTTTTAAATGGTTTGAAAGTTACCAAGATTACTACGTGTGAAAATCTTTGGTTATACATCGACTCAATTTGAGGCTCCTAGTGGTCGTACCTCAAGGCTCACACTTGGGACCAGTTTTATTTTTATTATTTATTAACGATATTGTTGCGCTACATTTGATAAAGTCGACATATTGTTGTTAGCTGATGACCTTAAGGTATCCAAAACAATTGAGTCGATAAATGACTGTCTTTATTCTTCAATCTAACCTTAACAAATTACACGAATGGTGTACGCACAATAAACTTTTTTTAAATATTGATAAATGTCAATCTGTAACGTTTTGCAGAATCAAAAAACACATTGTTTTTCATTACAGCATAACCGGGTATCTCAAATTAAAGATCTTTGCATATTATTTGATGGAAAACTATCACACATTAATGAAATCACGATTAAAGCTATGAAATGTCTTAGTTTTGTATTAAGAACGGTGAAAGATATCAATTCACTTAAATTGCTTACGGCCGTAGTTCGTAGCAATTTAGAATTCAATTCAACTATTTGGTCTCCATTCTATAAAGTGCACGAATCAAAATAAGAAAGGGTTCAGCATAAATTTTTAAGGTTTATTAACATCAAACTGTGTTGATTTTATATGTATATCTTTCTAATTAACACACATTGGCATATTTTTGTTAATGTTTCGTTTTCTTTGAGAAATATTATCTCCTTCAGTTAAGTAGGTACCTCATATGCGGCACAGAACAAAGCCATAGATCTACAGTAGGTACTTTATACACAATTAGATCTAAAGCTCTTTGCGTCATCTGCTGGTTTCTGCGGTTATGAGGAGGATGATTATTTTGTTATTTTCCACAAAAATGATATTTTCTCAGTATTCAGAATGATTGCAAAAAATATCCTTAGCCATTCCCTCGTCGGTCTGGGTTGTTTATTATCAATTCCAGTGATGTTCCTTTCAGAGCGGCCGATTTTCTGGTTTTTGTGTCTTCGTGTGTGCCGTTTACTTCGTGAATGGTTACTAGGGCATGCAAATTTACCGAAAAATGGGCATTACCGGTAAATCGATAAAACTCTGATATTAATACCGGTTTACCGGTAATTATGAAGGTGTCAAATAGTGAATATTATGATATAAAACGACAAATTGAAAAAAAAACCTTATTAATAAAAACAAATATTGATATTTATTTTATGCAAAGATGATTTTTTTTAATTATATACAACGTTATCTATTATATAAATGTTTATATATAATGATATGAAACAACGAATTTTAAAAAGTTATTGTAATGAAAAGAGCAAATGATTATTTATTTTACAAAAATATCACATTGTAAAAAAAGTCAGCCAGTATACTCTTAAATGAGATGATGATCGTTGATGAAATTGCAGTGAGGTAATGTTGAAAGAGACGATGTATAGTGCAAGTGAACTTCACAAAACTTCAGAGGACACTAAAAAGTATTTGTCGGTAGACAATAACTGCCGTACCGTTGGCTTGACTAGTAATTTTTGCGATGGTTTGTTTCGGATCCCCAACGCACACGCCACGAAATTCCGGGTAAACAAACCATACAACAAAACACTTAACGATCCTGCTTTCTGCAAATATTGTCACATAATATCGTAGTATCAACGTGAAAAATAATATACTGAAATTAACGTTACTTATAAATTCATTTACTGATAATTCGGTAATGGAATTTAGTCATGTTTACCGGTAAATCGGTTTACCGAAAACCGGTAATGCATGCTCATAATGGTTACGTTGTCAGAATAGTTGTTGCAGGCTTCTTGAAATATATTTTAGCGGGTGCGCGAACCACAATACGCCGATTTGGCAGATGGAGCAATTTTAGAAACGGCGCCCGCTTGTATAATAGCTTTCGCCGTCTTCAGCTTCTAGGCTCGCAGATGCAGAATCCGTTCTATACGTAACCCAGATAGGCGGGAGCGTGTGTATCTCTTCCAGGAAACTAGAACTCATTCAACCTGTCATCTTTGACGCTGTGACGCGGAGCGTTGCTCAGACGATCGTAATTCTGTCGACGGGAAGCCGAAAGTCTGCAACGCTGTTTCTGTAATTTACAACATCATTGTAGACACGTTGTTTGTCCAATTAGGCTACACAAATATTTGGTATATTGATGTTCCCTCGCAAATATTTGTCATCGGTGTACGTGTCTCTCGAGTGATATCTCTTGGAAGAGGAATTAACCGAGGTACACAGATCGTAGTAAACTTCCTATTCAAATTATATATAGGTATAGATATTGATTATTTATTGTTATTAAGGTAGAAAAATGGTTACCAACATAGATCAATAAATTAATAGACATGAAATAAAGTGTAAATTTAGGTGAGAGGTTTGGAACATTAGTTGCGGAACGAGGGGCATTTTACACACATTCTTGGTGGAAACATAAATCTGATAACACATTTATGCAAAGTAAACAAGACGTATTTTTTACATTAATGCATATTATATTGTAAGCGTTTCAATTTTCGTTCTAATCGAGTCATATTTTTTTTAAAAGTCGGGGAGCTATTTGATTACGTAAGTGGTACCAAAGTGATCACTTTGGTGACACTAAAATGAAAATATTTTGGGATAAGAAGTTTGCGTTAGTTCATGTCTATATATTTGGTGGTCTGTGGGTTACCAACCTTTTCATGCACAGTTGAAATTCCGAGCCTCCGTATTTTTCGAATTGTGAAATATCACAGCAAAGAAACGGAAAACAGCTGTGAACTAGAAGTATACATTTTATCGCTAAGATATAAAATGTAAATAATAAGATAAAACACTTTGTTTAAATCACTATTTATTTCATACGAGTATATCAACATGTTTCGATGCCTGTGGCGTCTTCTTCAGGAAACAATGTGTGTATAGTAAAACTAAAAATGCAAGCATAAATAAAAATCTATACTTGTATTTTTAATTATAATAATAATAATAATAAAATTGTTTCCTGAAGAAGACTCTATAGGTATCGAAACATGTTGATTTGTCAATAAATAATGGTTTAAACAAAATGTTTTATATCTTATTATCTATATAATATTCAACATAATTTTTTAAGGTTTATTAACTGTAAACTGTGCATACCCGTTGAACAAATGAATTATGATTTTGATTTTGATACTCAGCCATTCTGTGTTATATCAAAAAAATGATTGTTTTAAAGTTAAATTTTTGTAAGCTGTTAATAAAGCTTTTGATAAATGCTATTTTATTTGCCATTTTTCAAAATACGTTCATACTATGTATGTATTTTTAAAATTTCCTCCCGTTTTCGTTACTCCTAAAATTTTAATGTTTTCCTTGTTTTCATTTTCACAACCACTTTCACTTTTCACCGAAACCCCCCTCTCCGCAACCCCGCTCTCATACCGCGACCGCCCGTGTAATCGATAAAATATCTTCTAATTTCAAGTTTTAGTTTATTACTGAAGATGGCGCAGTAAGCGTCGAAAACGTTTTAATTTTAACGAATGTGTCGTGTGAAGTAAACAACGTTGTGGTTTATTTTATAAATTAAATAATTTTTCAAAATTTTTTCATTCATATTTTGTCATCCAGATTAATTTCTTCATAATCGCATTTATCTTCTGCAAATGATTAATTTGGTAAATACTACAGGCGATGGTAATTATAATGTTGATATCGCTTGCATTCCAATTATCACTCGTTTTATTAAAAAAGGGCTAAGGTAAAAAAGAAAGTACCGCCCTAAGGCATACTTATACTTATCCATTGGTTAAGAACGGCCCTACCAACCAATACCTTTGACGTATCTAGACACATTTACGTACATGGTGAAATATGCGACTAGATGAAATATATTCAGCATTGACGTCATAATCATTTGACATTCATCGATTTTCGTCTCATATTTGGCGATGATGATGTACTTTGGTGATAACAATTAAATGGTTTCTACTTATCTAATCCACTTTATCTCCCGTGGGCGCTCCGCGGTCCACCAGTGAATAGAGTTGCGTGGATATGACAATCCGTGGGTTCAGACCCCGAACCGGTATAAGGTATAATCAGACAAGTCCGCTACTTCCACAGACAGACACCCACAAATATTCATACTTCATAGGCGCGAATTAAAAAATAGGATTCTTTGAATGCTTTGAAAAGAAATTTACGCCTTTGATTTCTTGACCATTAGTCACATTGACTACCAATATTCGATCTTTCTTCAGTCCTCTCAATCACCTATTGCATTATTACGCACGTGACCCATTGGGTTGGAGTTCATTGCCCGGACTGGTCATCACAATGTTTCCATTTCTGTCGTTACCACCACTGCAGTTCTAACGATTTTTCACGACATTTTTTGAACGAAAGATACATCTTCAATATTTTGATTATTGAGTTTATCCAAATCTTTGTACGAACCAATTACTGGGCTTTATCCCCTGAGGGATTGTCATCAAGATATATTACAGATGTCTCACAGAGACGAAACTATTATTTATATGGAAAGGTACGTATAGAAGTATTGGGCATTACAGGGCTCACGACCTGTCATCGACTGGCTTTACACCATCACTTTACACAATGTAATGTTCACCAATTTTACCCATGCTCGACAACCACACATGTAGGAACGTTTCAATATAAATCTTCGAAAATATTTCGCGTCGGATCTTTAGGATGTTTTTGAATGTTCATCTGACGATAGTATTGTGTTTCTATTTTCCAGTTTTATTAGTTCATTATGGAATAACGCTCTATTTTCTTAGCGCACTCTCTGCCTCACCTTTTTGTCTTGCAGTTTCTGTGCGTCACCCAACCCCCCACTGTGAGACATCTCGGATTTAAAGATGCGTGCACTTGGTGGCCATTGTGCAACACACTCCTCTGCGGTGTGTGTTGCACAATGGCTACCGATACTAATCTTACTAAATATATAGGGCAAGTGTGATCCGTACGTAGATCTTTGGATAAATTGTATTTCACGAGTTAATTTATAATATTAAGTTCCATTTTATTTATATAATTTGCAAGTATACTTATTTTATATTTGTTGTTAGTAGATTTTGATCTTTTACTAATTAATTTTCTGTTGAGATATTTATCTCAATCTGCAAAGCAGCTAACTCCATTTTTCTAAAATGTTCAGGAGCAACAACTGTTGTTTAATTTTGTAATTAAACGAATTACGAACAATTCAAAACACACTTTGGTAGATTGTTTATGCAGAAATAGGGTGGCTGAGAAATTTTATTGATATTTTGATTTATCTCGTACTTATAGGGAATATTTGGAGTTAGCTGAATTTCTTTACCAAAATTGTAAAATATTATTGGGAGTTAGGTGATTTTCCATGATAATGTAGTGATTATGATTTCCGCGGACGTCCTCTATTTGTGGTGTCATCACCACTAGTGTCAGGGGAAGGTTTTGAAGGATTTTCAGTACCTAGTACTTAAGACAAGTGCTTTAAAATTGATGGGAATTTTTGGCATTTAGTGTACCATAGAACAATAAAAGAGGAAAATAATGGCACCAAAAACGGTTTTTTTTTACCATGGGTGGAGTTAGCTGCTTTGCAGATTAAGGTATCGTATTGCTATTGCCACTTACTCATTTTTTTCCTTCTCGCCTTATCCCATCTAAAATCTTCGGAAGTCGATCAAATCATTTTGTCTCAGTTCCTTTATAGGCTGCATCCATGATCACGTTCCTTCTTATAATATATAACGTTAAGTTATATATTACAAATCTCTATTGCTATTTACTGGTAAACTTTATTTTGTATGTAGTTAGTAAAAAAAAGTATCTGTACGTAATCAATACACTCCATCATTTTTATTATCAGTTTTCGATATAAACTTATCTACGATAAACCAAACCGTTGAGGGAGAGCACCTATATTTATACAATGATTTTCTTCCTTACTGAAATGGACGCTCGTTAACTACGTAAAGTAATCTCGTGAAAATACATTTGTTCCATTCAAATTATATGCTCTGATTCCATTCTGAATATATGCTCTGTGATTCCATTCTGATAATATGCTCTGAGCAAGCACATAACAGAACTAAAAACACGTTGAAAGTAAAGAAGCCATAATATTATAAAATGATTTAAAAATGAACCGCATTGGTAATACATTATAATTAACAATTCGGGTGATATGTACGGTGTTGAGTAGGTGACTATATTTTCATCAGGGTCCTAGAGTGGAACTGCGCAAAATTGGGATCAGATGACAATTATATATATAAAGAAGAGTGTCTGTTGGTTTGTTTGTTTTTTATACAAATCTACAGTTTTATTCCGAACTTGATGAAATTTTGCACACTTTACCTTAAAAACAAGAGAAAGGTCACTATCTACATGAGATTTCGAAAAACTACCCCCATCCCCTTTTACCACCCCTTAAAGCAGAATTTTGGTACTTCTTGATGAAATTTTTCACACTTGAAAATTACTGTCTACGTCTGATTTTGAAAAAAAAAATGACCCCCACCTCCCTAAATGAAACCCCTTCATCCTGCGTGGGGGGTGAGGGAAGGGTATATATGTTTTTCGCAGGATCTTAAAGAGTAACTACGCAAAATTTGGAACGAATGGGATTCAGTATAATTCATGTTTATATAAAATCAGGCTAGGTGGATGAGTGGCCGGAGGAATGGGGAATGTTGTTTATGTTTTACGTTGGGTAACTGTGGACCGATGTGCACAAGATGTGTGCACTATATACTAAATGATAATAAATCCGCCTACGGCGCTGGTCTGCTAATTGCCACATTTCAGACTATAAGGGGGACAAAAAATATTGACGCAATCAATATTTCTGTCTTGATTACATCTGTAAACGATGGCGTGGGTGAACAGATCGGCAGTCAGACACTTGTCGGTGCGAACGTCCCACTCGTGTTTCGTCAATTCATTTGCTGGTGTTAATAGTGGACTCGAAAAATTCTCGGCCAACCAACGCGCCAGGTTCTTGCAAAAAGTTTCAACGCGGGCGAAGATATCGTTCGTTTTGTATTTTTGTCGACAGAGAGCGATGCACACGCTGAGAGAGTAGATTACAAACTCCAGAGATCTCGTATCTCGTGAGCCACTTTTGAAACGGTGATAAATGGACATGTGCGACGATAAAAATGGCATTTGATCACGTCACGTTGTCGATTAGATTAGGTGAAATGTTAGCAGATCAAACAATTGTAGTTGTATAATATTAATCTCGGTCGGTAACGAATTCCAGAGACCTGGCTCATTGCCGCTGCTACCGTATCAGAAAAGTGGTTTTTCAACGAGCGTTATGGCCCTCGACTTCTACCGACAGATCTTCAATTTTTTTTTATTTCTACTTTATTACATATATATATACATTATAATTTTATTTTTTGCCAAACTGCATGACAGTTTTACAGCAAGAATTGGCCCTTTACGTAGTTATTTTTGAGGATTTTTATAAATGAAATATAACAAGGGAAAAAAATTTAGATAAGATGTTAATGAACTAAAAGTATGCATTATCCCGCACCTAATTGGTTTGTTCATATTATATACAGTCACTTCCATTTAGAGTGGTGGGACACGCTTATGAATCATGTTATAGAAATGTCTTATGAATTACTTAGAAAAATATAAAGAAAAGAACAATCTTTCAAAAATAGATACAATTTTGACAGGGTGTAACAGACCTAATTCACAATATTTTTTGGGTGGATACCTGAATATAATATAACAAATAAATATGGTAAAGGAGCATTTGAGATGTTTGAACAATAGTAGGTTTTCAGAATTTTCTAATCATTTGATGGAAAATAGTCATGGTTTTGATAAAAAAAATGGGATTGTCAATTTTGCATGTCAACGGTGTTGGTCATAAATTAAATAATTTGGAATCGTTGGAGATAAATAAAGCGTGTATAACTAATCAAAAAATTATAAACAACCAACTAAATTTAACTACGAGTCCCATTCTAAAAATTTTTCCTAAAAATTATTCGAGTAAATTTGTATTAGGTAACAATTTGAGTTAGGTACTAAAATTATTT